>JAODPA010067780.1:0-10449 GCA_025585075.1 Nepenthes mirabilis | reverse complement strand
ATTAAAATATATTTAGATTATGAATATTATAATAAAAGGTCAATTAAAAATCTTCCTAAAAGAAGAAGAAGGGCAGGCTGAAACATCAAAACAGCAAAATCAGACTTCCGCAGCAGCTTAATCGTAATCGATGGACGGCAAACAACGAAGAAAATGGCGGATGGTTAACATTCGGTACGGATTCAGAAGACCAAACCCTCGTAGATATATCAAGCCGGGGAATTGAAACGCTCTGCACCACAAAAGATCGAAGCAGGCAAAAACTCGATCGAAAATGGTGTCGACTTGTAATACTGATTTTCTTTGAAGCATATCATCTTACTCACGATCCAGGCAACTCGACCGATCAGCTATCTGACGACGACCTACAAAAATGACGTCAAAGTCGAGCGGTTTAATTTATCATCTTCCACCTTCGTCTGCTTCGCCGTCGCCGTCTTTTCTACTGCCTAATCTGACAATGTCTTCAACGAGGATTTTTCCATCTGTTCACAAGAACGATTTCCCAAACAGCAAATAATTATTGGGTTACCAGCTTCACAAATTATATCAACCACTGGTTTAATTACAGGAATAAAATGATAGAGTTGAAAATTAATACAGAATGATTTGGGATGTCTAAATGGTTTAGGAAGTAGCAATATCCAATATGTATCAACTAAATAGCAGAAAGATGATAACAGGCATGATATTAAGTTCATAAAGGGAAGAAGGACAAATAGGAAGGAGAAGAAAGAATCAATGGAACAATAATAATAATATGCTGCCACGAACCTTTGTCTTTGGAAAGTCTGCTGATAAGTTCTTGGATACCATCTTTGCCCAATGTGTCCTTGAGGTACATAGCTGCAGAAGCAACTTCTTCAGGAGTCACTTTGCCATCGTAATCCCTAAAGGTCAGACCGACATACTTTGTTAGCAATCACTGGCAATCAGAACACCAAGACAGGAGGACAACAAAACTTAAAGTCTCGGGATTGACTGTATGAATCTGCTTTTATGATTTTGTTTGATTGTGGTGCAATATTTTCTGATAATAGAAGCAATTATAAATCATTTTGATTACCTTACTCAAAGTTTTTCTCAGCCTATCTTTGATTTTTTTTTCTTTTTCCAATCACAACGAAGTCACCTTTTCTCATAGGTGTTTTATTTGGCCCACGCTTTTAGTATCTGAATTACCATAGACATCCTTTCCTTACATGTGCAACTTCAAACATTTACGAAAATCATCATTCCTTGTCTTATCTTTTAGTGCAAACCCACCCATCAATCTTAGCATTATCAGATTTGCAACGCTTTATTTTGTATATTTTATTTGATTGCCGAATATTCTAATTCATAAAGTATGCATGTCTAATAGCTATCTTATAAAACAGTCATTTCAATTTTAGATACATGTTTCAATCATACATAATAAGGCCAAAGAACTTAAATAACAGAATTTGTGGAAGAGTTAATTGCTCTACTTGACTGCTTAAGGAAAGAATGCAAGCTGAGAAAAACTGAAAAGTTCAAAGAAACTTATCGTGGTATCCAGTCAGGCACCACATATAAGCTACTCAGCTTGGAAATAAAAGAATCAGAAATAATCATGGAGAATACATAAAAGCAGAGTAGATCATATAATTCAATCAGGCATGAATAATTATCATAAAAACATCTCAAAATATGAAGATAGATTCAACATAGTAAATTCAGCATGAAAAACAAAGAAAGTTGGGTAAAGAAAGTCTGATTGGACTGCTGTTTGCAATGACATTGTGAGGGAAAGTGTCAATCAAAGACGCAAATATCAGCTGATAATATAAATATTGGAAGACATGTATAGATATCAAAGCCCCCCAATATTGATATTTTTTAACAGTGCAACAATATTGCGATATATCAGCTGACATTGTTTATCAATTTACAATTTTCAAAATTTTTTTCCATCAAATATATCAAATACTGATACATATTTTACAATATGTTCAATATCGATATGGCTTTGACCGATACCAATATTTTATAACACTAAACATGATGCATGGAATCCATTGCAAATTCAATTGCAGATAAATTTGGGGTTGATGACAGCTGAAAACAGGGCATTTAAACACCTGTCAAGTAACCGCCAATGGTCACCGATTTTTGCATCGACGTCATCGATTTCTTTCTCAAGCTTTTGAAGCATGGCATCCACCTAACACATTGAAAGAAGAGCATATTAGTACTTCTCCAGGAATAGAATACATGGATTTTGGAAAACTTCATTAAAGGGATCAGAAAATTCATAGTCAAATTCATCACCCTGTTTATGAGCGCTGAAGAAACTTTTTGATCTGCAGAAGCCTCAGGAGTGTGATCACTGACCTCCCTGGCAGCTCTATATGCCTTTTCAACTTCTCCTTCCCCTTCTATGCCCTCCTTATCCACCATGCTATTGTACAATCCTATCTAAAAAGGAGAACAATATTTGTTAAAGAATGAAAACATTTATCTCGAGAAGAAATTCTATCTGCCACAAAACCGAGAGAACCACAGCAGTTTATATTTGGGAATTGAAATGCTTCATCATATCAAAACAGGAAGGGAATTGGCATTTCAACATATCATGAACTGAAGAAGCCAGATACAATGATAAAAGATTTGGTGAAGTCAATCAAGTATCATACAGAAGGACATGAGCCTGGATTCGCTAATATACAACGTAAGAAACGTAAAGTTAAATTCTTCTGGTATGAAAGATGTCAAAAGATCAACATTTCAGGGAAAGAATGCTGACAAGCAAGTTATTGGTTGAGAATATTAACCTCTTTATTCACTAGTCTCAAAAACTCTTCCCGCTCCCTGCTCACTGACTGAAAGAATAGGGGAAATGCAGGCAAATATTCAGATTTCATTTCCTCAAAACAGCACCCATTTAACCTCGTAACAATGAGCTAAATCTTACAGATGCTGAAGCTAGAACAGCCAATGCACGACTGAGCTCACAAAGCTGGTCCTGTTTCCCCATTCTTTCAGCTTTGGCTTGTTCTTGTGCCTCTCTGGCAGTTGGATCCGTCATCTCTTCCAAGGCCACATCCTTTTTACTGACAACAGTTTCCTTCATCTTAGCCTGTTCCTCTTCCTCCTCTTCTTCCTCCTGTAATTGATTATGTTAGCACATATCACTAGAAGGATTTGTTGACAAAAGTCTGTATGAATAGTAGACCAACAAATACATTTGAAGATAAGATTGCAAAAGCTTCAGAATAAACACATTCTTCAGAAATAAAGGTAATTGTTTGAGTGATATATGCAAAGGCATGAGGGGTTCATTGCTTCAGAAAATAAATAGATTTGGTAAGCTTGAGCAGAATAGGCATCAACTGTGTGAAATGGTTCTACATAAATTTCTTGATTGGTACACTGGCTCTACAGTCTATATGTATGTATGTATACATACATACATATATCTATATGTACACGCGCGTGCGCACACACACACACACATGCATGCATATATGTGTGTGTGTGTGTGTGTGTGTATTTATATTAGTGTGAGGGTGGGATAAAACAGAGCTGAAGCATCAAAATTCTTAAGCCCTGACTGCCCAGAGTAGGAAATAAGCGTACAGAAACCAAACCTTGATCATTTCTTCCTGCATTTCAAGGAACTCTAACTTTCGCTTCCTTTCTGCAACAGAATCTTCAGATGGCAAAGCTGTAACCTGAACAGTATCGACAACCTCATCTGGCAATGATGAAAGTGTAGCTTGAACAGCTTCCTCAGGCTTCACTTTTCCTGACACATTGAAGGCTCTGCAGAAAATATCAGGCAGAAAGCAAGAATTGACAGTTGCATAAATGCTGAATCAATGGGAAGGTAATGCAAATTACCTGGAAAGTATTAAAAGAGAAGATGGAAGAGAGTGATTGAGAGACAAGTCCAGCCAATCACGCAGCTGCACATGTTTACAAAATGACTTGAATATGGCATAAATTAATCAAAACTTAATTCATCTTGTAGAATAATAACAATGAAATTACTGAAATTGACAAATCAGATCTAAAAAGATTTAAAGCTGATAGAGGTCAGAGTACCACAAAAGTTCAAGAAAGAGTCAACTATAAGTAACATGTTTACATTTCTGATCTCCACTTGTCATAAATCAGATAAGTATGTCAACCATGGGTCAAACACCGTCACATAACAAGCTTCATAAGATAAGTCACCAACCAAAAGAGCAAAGAGATCAGGCACCCATGCACATTGGAAAAAATTGATGATAAACATTATGAGAAAAAGACCTGTTGCCTCATTTCTTCCACAGAAAGTAGCCCAAGTAATCCTCGATCCCTACAAGCTAGACGAAGCTCCGCCTCTGAAAGAGACTCAATACCCTCCGCTTGAATCATCCTATCATCCCCTTTGATCCTTACACAATTAGACCAATGAGCATATCAGTAGAAGGGAGTCAATTCTACGAGCTCAATGATTTTCCTCCAAAAATTATGAAGTTATCAAGCCAGGATGCAGCCCAGATAGAACGTGAAACAATTCCTTAAAAAAATGATTGAGATAAAAAGATTCTTTGATGTTGATCTATTCTTCAATGCTATCACTGTCTCCTTTTTTTTTTTTCCCCCTTTTTGTGGATAACAAATGTTCTCAACAATCATTAAAATGATAAAAAGAAGAGCAAAGGAAATTTTAGCCTGAATTGATTCAAGTAAAGGAACAGCATAGTTCTGCTTTTGAGTAGCATATGCAGTTTCATTTCTAGAAACCCATCAGCTGCACAACATATGAAGTATAGTTTTCCCAATTAAAGATAGAAGCCCAGCTAATATAATTACTAAACAGATGGGGTCCCCAGAAAGGTTCCCTTCCCAAAATTTAACTGTTAAATCCCATTCAAACCTATTACTTCTCATCAACCTTGCAACAAATTCACTTCTTGCTGTAGACGAGAAAGGTGCATCTTACGACTTGAAACTTCGGCACAACAAGAGCTTATACTCATCTGATATGTTTTGATTAGTTCTTTTTAATGTGCTTCGTCAATCTGATCTGACAAGTTTTCATTAGTACTGTTTAATGTGCTTTTTATTAGAATATTTTAAGCCAGAGACAATATAACCTTACTATAAGAACCATCACCTAAATTTACACCGGGTGCACCCGCCATAATAAAATATTAGTAGCTGCACAAGGTGACATAGATATACATCCTGCAATTTGTATCTGTATTCCTTTGGTAGAAAGATATGAAGAGGATGAAGTTGATGAAACGAATGTATGTAAAGTGGTTTTCAGATGGTATCTTAAACTCTTATCATACTGACAAAGATTTTAGATTCAGAAAGAACATACCCCCGAAGCCTTTCCCGAAGCATAAAACGCAAATAATGATCTGTTCCAAATGGTCTGATACCCATATATTTGCACATATTCACCAATCGAGGCCTATATCATAGAAAGAAGCTCATTATGTCAAACAAGTTTAATGAGATGGTTACAAACCACAGCACAGAATTCATACAATATACTGAAATATAACACCACTTCCAACCTGCTAATGTTATCCAGTGTCAACTCATCATTGAAAAGTTTGGCAAAGCCTAAAATTTCCTCATTGGAAACGGAAGCACCCCTTCTAACCTGTTCAAAAGCAAAGATTGATAACATAAAATTACAGTTATGATATGACCTCATTAAATAGCAGCATTCTACTAACTTTATTCATGAATTCATCAAGATCTTCAGCAGTCTGCTTAATTTCTCCACTTCGTGAATTCTGGACTTCCTTAGCCATTTCCTTTACAGTCTCCTGAAGAAACTTTGCATATTCTATTCTCGCATTCAATCTCCTTTTCAACTCCTCCTATAAGATGAGTTTCAAGATCACATCAGAAGTTTCCGCTTAACAAGAAAATCATATTACATGAATGAATAGACACTCTATCTTATGCAGCTCATCAGTTAACTTGCCACTTTTAGTTTTCATTTGATTGCTAAATAAAATTAAAGAGCTGTTCATCAGCTGATACAGCACAACACGGAAGTGTCTTTTAATTAACTAAGACTTAAGCCCTTATTCTCTTCTAGAAGTGGATTTAGATCCTGAGAACTCACTGAAAAATATAGCTATTTTGGGAGAAGCTTCGCAACCTTGAAGTTACAGATTGTGACAAAGGATAAACAACTGGATTAACTCATACACAATATTTCCATTTATTCAAACTTCAAGAGGTCCAGATGGCATAGAAAAGAAAAGGCCCTTCAAATCTGCTAATTTTTTGCTGTGTTTTGGTGTATCGATGGAGAGAAATGCTGCAAATCTTTAAAAGCCAATATCACCCTCTGCAGTTCAATTGGAAGAGTGCTTCTTTCTACCGAGAAGATAAACCAACAAGACCTCATAAGACAAAGTTTCAAGTTCTCAATTTTAGTTAAACAATTGTCGAACATAAACATGCTAACAAGGACCACAAGTATGAATTCTCCTGACAATTCCGTGCAGAACAGTATCTGAAGAGAGAATTTCATCCACTTGGCAGCAAGATGCAACTGATTCCATGATAAAATATTGAAAGCAAAATACAGTATGAAAGAAAATTCTAGAAGATGAAATACAGTGAGTATATGATAGTTCATGAACAGCAACAAAAGCACGGCATTTCCAACACCGCTCACAACTGCCACCCAAACTGTATTACCTGTTCTTTCATCTTGTCTTGGAATGTTGATGGCAACATGTTGGGAAATAATTTCAGAAAAACTGGCAGCAGGAACTCCATGAAGGGGACTATGATAAAAATAGCAAATGGAACTAGCCTGAAAATATCAGCAGTGGTGCGCGTGAGTTGTTGCCTCTCTCTCCTTGACAGACTCTTCCCACCAGCAAGTTTTAACAGTAACCTTGAGCTAATTCTAACATCAGCCCACAGTAATTTTGTGCCTAACCAGTAGTGTTGCAATGTAGATTTGAATTCATCCTTCCAATGAAGAAGCTTTTTGGCCCAGTCCTCCCTGAGTCATGGGAAAAAAATCCCAAATAAGTAACAGTTCAAATACAAAACCTAGTGAAGACAATGGTATTACCTGCTCATTGAAGCAACAGCTTTCAGAGCAGGACCCATCCCCAAAAGAATAGTCCATACTCTCTGCAGTATTGGTTTATCACTTTTTTGAGATTCCTGTGCCTTCTTAGCTCTGGCTTTCGCTTTAACTGTACTCAAACCTTCAACAGCTAGGTCACATTCTTCTGGTGAAGCTTCTTTTCCTTGACTAGCAACCTTCTGTTCATTTCTGTCATCACCACTTGGCATTTCAGGCTGTGCTGCTGCTGCAGTGGAAGCATGGCGTATGGGCAGTAACTGCCAGGAGACTCCCAAAGGAACGACATAATATGGGCTTCCATTTATTGATCTGTAAACTGCACTTATGCCTGAGTTTTGTCTTAGAAATCCTATTGTGGAAAAGAACTGTAACTTATCTTCTGTTACTGAAAATGATTCTCGTGCTTTTCTTGAATCAGAGTTTGCAGGCTGAAGGCCCACTACCCAGCTAGAACCACATGTATCGTGGGAATCAGATGATAGTCCGGGTTCAGCACTTGAAAAACTACGGATTAAGCAACTGGGTTGACTCAGAGAATTCAGGAGGCACTTCTTCCTTCGAAATATATTTCTTAGAGCCATTATCAGCTTTTTTATCTCTCGATGCAGAAAACTATGCAAATTCTTCTTGTGGCACCAAAACTAACAAGAAGTCCATGGCATTCCCCAACAAAACATGTGAAAATGCAGGATATAAGCTTGCTGCAATAACAATGTGGGCAAATAATGAGAACTAGATTCTCATAACAGCACACCCATATCAGATTTGATGCTTCTCCAAGTGCTTTACCGCATACTTTAAGTTACTTGAATTAAGGGGAGAAAGTAGCTTCCTTGTAGCCATATGATTACTAATCCCCACACAAACAACCTTATGAAGTCTTTTGTGAAATGGACAGTGAAATTGTGCATGTGAGTGAAAATAAATTGTAATAGTAATTATTTCCCACTGCAGGATATCATATCCGGAAAGAAACATCAAATATTCAAATGAAGTATCGAAAGAGGAAAGAGGACAGTGGTCTAGTGCGTGCAACTTCCCACATTACGGGCTTTGGAAAGAGCCAAATGTACTAAGCTTTATCCCTAGAGAGTTGTTGGTTTGCAACAGTGGCATTTAAGTAACAATCCAGCAATCTTATTATTACTCTAAGACTCACCCTATAGTATATATTTACACGCATGGCTTAATCTTGTAGACAAGCATATGATCACTGTAGGATCAACTAAGTAGCATTCCTTCATTGATGTTGGCATTCATGATCATTGTCGACCGATTTGTCAACCAGCTGAAAGGTCAAGGAGCGCTGATCATAATGCTGGTCCAGCAAGAAAGCATTGGTACAACTAATGAGATTATTGACCTTACAACCCTCATCGCAATCTTCCGCATCCCAAAGCACAGGCTAAGCCCATCAGCTGCATTATAGAGGCATAGAATCATGATTTGTCGAACGGTAGACTGTGTTACTTGTCCACCCAACACCCCCAATGGGATGCTAAGCTTTGTTCTCCTTTTTGATTGAACGAATTTCTTCCAATAGGCATGCAATTGGCTCAATTAAATAATGTTTGCTACATTATCCAAAAAAGCTCTTCTATTGGTCTAATTTTGTACTTCAATTTGACTTAAAAATTACTTTTTCTTCATAAACTTACATCATCCAAGGCATCATGTTCTTGGCACTGGCAATGAAGGGTGCAAGTGCATCCAGTAACGCTTTGACAGAAAGCCATTAACCCACACAATCCAAACACCACTCGCATGTTATCCCTTGCACTCCATCTAAGCCCTGGGAAGCAAGCTGCAAGCCCCTCTATCTCTTACTGACATTCCACCATTCTATTGTAGACAATGTGAAACTTTTGCTGGACAGATCTAAACTAAAATCTGACCAGCAGCTAACTAATTGAGTTTAGGGTGACCCTCTAGCCCACAGATATCTAAAATAGTGCATTTCAGAAGTGCAAGAAGCCAAAAAGTGAAATAGTGCATACTCCCCAAAGTGTGAAAGATGATGGAGGTGAAACAAAAAAAATTTTTAGTGCATATTCCCTGAGCATAACCAGAAGGTGTGAAGATTTGACCTATTTGCCAAACGATGAATAATGTTCACAACTGGTCTTCACAAACAATACAACCAAAGAGCAACCCTAAGCAACTGGTCTTCACTAATGAACCAAAATAGATATTCCAATATTCACACATACATGCAACAAGAGCAATGACAAAACTTTGACATCCAGTATATAGGCTCTGCTATTTGAATCCACTTCCACCAATTAGTTCTAGTTTCAGGGCAACATCCCAAAAGCAAAAACAATTTTAAATCCTTTTTCTATTACCTCATCCAGTCCTTTTCTATTATCTCACCCAAGTTTTTATATCCCTGCCTCTACCGTTTGCATTCAAGTTTTTAAATCCCATGTGCATGATCTAACCTACGTACTCAGTATCTAGCCCATCTTAAACATCCATTGCTCGTCTTTTCTTTTGCAGGTGAAAAGTCATTTATACAGAAGAAAAAAATCAGCCAATTTAATTTCGAGGTATTTTACCCTAATTTTCTTGAAGCGAAATTCACATACATATAGTGATGAATCCAAAATGATGCAAATCCTGACGCCAAAGTTAGGATTCACAAGCTAATTACAAATCAATTTAAATTAGTACGCTAATTACACTATAATCAGCACACACGCATCAAGTCAAACTCGTAAGCTAATTAGGAACATTCTGATGTCAAGAGCGATTATCAATTTCTTTTAAATCAGTTACTAACGAAGTATAATATGGGAGTAAATTCAAACCATACCAATACTGAAGATGATGCTGTCCAATTGAAACGAAATCCACACATAGATAGTGATGAATCCAAAATTATGCAAATCCAGACGCCAAAGTTTGGATTCGCAAGCTAATTGCAAATCCATTTAAATTGGTACGCTAATTACACAATATAATCAGCACACACGCAAGTCAAAATCGTAAACTAATTAGGAACATTCTGATGTCGAGAGCGATTATCAATTTCTTTTAAATCAATCACAAGCGAAGTATAATAAGGTAGTAAATTTTAAGCATACCAACGCTGAACATGCTGCTGTCCGATTGAAACCCTAATTTAAGACTTGCCCAAAAGTGTCTCAGTAGGACAATTGTTTAAAGGTTTTTTGTGTGTCTTGAAATGTACCAGTCACGGAGAGAGAAACTTGGACGAGAAGTCGGAGACGACGGCGGAAGGAGTTGTCTATATATATATATGAAGCTTGGGTGGTAAAGTATCATTTTGCATCGGTTAAATTTACGAGCTATCAACAGGCAACAGGCAAGCGACATTAAACCCAAAACGCCTAATG
>JAODPA010067779.1:0-10449 GCA_025585075.1 Nepenthes mirabilis | reverse complement strand
AAATCTCCAATCAAATAAAATAAAATTAAAATCAAACAAATCACAAATCACTTTTAATTTGCAGTATTATAGGCATCACATTTACTTTCTCAGTGGCACTGCTGCCCCATGTTCATCAATTGACTTCTTGTTAGTACATATTATGAAACAGAGGGATGTAAAGCCCTGCTCACCGGCTCACCAGCCATCCAGCCACTACAACGACGACGTAAATGCACTCCGTAAAACCCGCGACTCCTTCATATGCCCACCGTCAATATGCAAATAGCCAGTCAATTTGTATGAACGACGTTGATCGGGAAAGAAAATAAATAATCACAATCATAAAGTTACGAAATCAGGTTTGCAATTCAGGAAACAAAAGCTATATTTCAAATGGGACCCAACACGGTAGCACAGCAGAGGGTAACGCTCTTCTTATGCAGCAAGGAAGAGAAAGTGTAACCTGGAGACTATCAAAGTCAAAGGGGACGAGCATCAGCAGCACCCGCTCGTCGTCTCAGTAGGTTGTGGTGGTTTTTGCTTAAAGATGTTCTTTTTACCGGCCGCCGACCCCTCAGCTAAGAGGCTTGGTGTATCCAAAATCTGCATCAAGACATCAACACTAATTAATCATCATTCCGGAAAAATAATGACAAACATAGACTCTTGACAAATGAACTGAAGAATAACAAAGAAATGCTCTCTCAAGGAGACAGAAGCACTACACATCAACTTTTAGAAGTGCATAGTAGAAGAATAAGTAACAGAATCTCAAATTCCTGTTCTGGTTTTAACTTTTGTTGTAACCTCAAGAATACTTCTGATTCTACTTCTGCATATAAGCTGATTCCGCAATGGCAGAACCAAAAGGGGCATCATTCTGCATTTAAGCGTAATATAGTTATGGTGATACCTATCAAACAAAATAAGTCAAATTTTTCATTAGGTTGTATTATAAGTTCAAAGAATTTCAGCAAGCACTTAATTTGATAGCATAAACTAAACTATTGTAAGTAGAGGAACAAAATATTTACATTCAAGAATTATAAAATCAACTATACAAAAATCGGAGATTACCTTGATAATTAATTAATATTATTATGGGAAATAGGGTTTTAGGTGGGTACCTATACCATTGTTAATTAATTAATATTATTTATAAGGTGGGCAAAATGTCAGAATTCTGCCGGATTTCGGCTTCTGCTTCCAGCATTATATGAAAATTTGTTTCTCCATCATCTGTCTCTAAGGCAAACGGTGGCGGTGTAGGCAAATTTGGACATGATAAGGCATAATTCCACCTACCATCAGAAAAAATCCCACCCCAATTATCTTTCAGAGCAATTATAGTATATAATGTGTTTTCAAGACGGGAGTCTCAAGGATTTCCTATTTACTAGAAGATTGTTTCAATTGTTTGAGGAAAAATATTCAAGGTTTAAGCACAAACGTGCCAAACATTAGAAGTTTGGCATAACAAACCAGCATGAATGGCTTGAATAGCTCTTCCGGAGAAACAAACAGAGCCAAATTTGGAGAGTCCTCCCATTTTTTATCATTCTCATATTTTCAGTGGTAATAATTTTATCATGATAACTTGAATAGCTATGAATATGACTAACACATTAAAAATATATTGGATACATTTCATAATCCTAGCTGTCTACATTGCTAAGATGAAATCCTCATCATTGGAATTACAAAAGAATTCTAATAGCTACCAAGTTTGCGTGGGAGCAAACCTATCTAATCTAACATTCTACATGATTTTGAATGGCAGCCTAGAATTTCAAAAGTAATGTGACAAGCTAAATTATAATATGTTGTCATATCGGTGATATATTGGCCGATATTTATAATGTCGACCGATATACCTAATATTTTTTTTGTTAGCTAACGATTCTTAGACTCAAATATATTTGAGACAAATAAATATTATCCGATATGTCTGATACCACTATGGCTACAACCAATGTCATATTTTCATCAACACACATAATTCTTTCCAAGCAATATGGACTTCATAAGATCTAAATGACCACAATTTGCATAAAAGGTAAATATTTATGCATGGACATGAACATGGACTTGGTGCATGGCCCTACACGTGCTTACAAGTGTAAATGCCACTGAGCAGCAGGGCCAAAAATAGGTCTACAAATTGCAGTACATTGATAACAGGATCATCAAATATGATAGTCCGCTGCCATGATAATTTTGCCCTTTATACAAAGGCACTCAGTCTAACAAAAGAGGCAGAATCTCAATGTTTTTTTTTTTTAAGTTCAGAATCTAAATGTTTCTGCTGAAACTAGTACAATTTTTTCTAAAACAACATGTGAGAACAAAAATTTTAATAATTGAGCAACGCAGATTGTCACCGGGTCTACATAGTTGTCATGGGTTAAAATATCATATCAGTATTAATATTGGTCACAATGTAATGGTATTAAGTCTATCAGGTGATATATTCCAGTATCAGAAGTCTTTGTCGCCAAAAAATATTTTGCAAATCTGAACCTGGGACATAAAACAGCTGATATGTCAAAAAGTATCTGCTGATGTATCCTAATATATGGTAAAATATATATCATGATTTTATTACAACATCTGAAAATATCGGTATTAATATTTTACATATTGGCCACTATATTATTCTATGATAATTGTATACCCTCCCAGCTTCTCAACCCACGGGGGGAAAAAAAATTCCCCCTGTTGTAGAATTTCTGCATCAACCATTAGTTGATTCTTACGTAGGAGTAATAGAAAGAAAATGACTTGACTTCTAAATGCTACATGCTTTGTTTCTCACCTTTAGAACAAGCTCTTCAAAGCATTGCTGGACATTTACTCGAGTTTTTGCACTGCATTCAATAAACAGGCATCCATATTCCCTAGCAAAGTCGATTCCATCTTTCTTTGTCACGACCCTCTCACTTTCCTGGAAAAGGGAATAGCAAAATTTTGCAAAAAATACCTCGAATTACAAGTTCATTGATACAATCTTCAGAAAATATCAGCAAGAAATTTCAAAATTCATCACTGCAAGACTTAGGAACCCATAGAAACTCCAACTATGGCCATCTCATAAGATGTTAACCACAGCAGCACAAGTATCAGTGAGTGACAAATAAATACAGAGCTACCAATCAAATAACTACAACGACATCTGAAAATGTTGCTAACAACTAGCAAAAAAGAATTAGTGAATGAATAGTAGGATTAGTTAGCATTATTACTACAGAAACACATGAATCTTTACTAATGTTGAAAATCTCGCATTAAAGGAAACATATGGATGGAAAAAATTCCATGCCCTTGGGAATTGGGAAAAAAGTCAAATGTGCAATCCTAAGTCCATGATTCTATTCTTTCACCAGAAATATCATCCTCTGAAAACTTTTTGGTAAGATGGATAAAATAAAAATAACTGATATTATATCTTATGCTTGAGGGGATACCCACAATGATATCAAGTTTTCAACACCCATTATGATGGTATCACGGGAGAGTGAACTGGTTGAGCTTTAGGACATTTCTAAATTAATATATGGGTAAACAGCCATTACACAGTCACACCTCTTATCATCGATGAGGCCAACAAATGATGGTTTCTTTTGGATGGGGTGTACGCTGAATCGCTGATCAATAAACAGAAAGTGACCACAAAGTAAGCAAATAAGGATGTGATTCTTGGGATTGAATAGAAAATTCCTCTCTTCTACCATCAATCTCACTACACTCAAATCTGTATATAAACCTGCAGCCAGAAGAGAGAAAGAAGGAGAGAGGGCAATTTTTCTTGAACTGAAATACAAGCAAACTTCAACATCATGAAGATGTGCAAATCAAAGTGCTAATTCCAAAGTTTCCATATGCTTCCGTTTAGAATAAGTGTGCATTGATGGGAAGCAATGGCAAGCCAAACAGTACCTTATCAACTTTGTTTCCAACAAGCATCTTAATGCAATCTTGATTAGTTGAGTAGAGGTCGATTTCCTTTGCCCATATTTCACGAAGATTGGTGAATGTTTCTCGCCTTGTCACATCATACACTGTTGCAATCAAACAAAACAACTGGACTTGTCAGTTGAAATAGGTACAGAAGAAACTTCAAGCATCCCAACATAAATAAAATATATTCCCCAACAACTCGCCTCCCATTTATTAAAAGGGAAAAATCTGAAGTGAAAACATTTACTTTACAGCTGAAAGGCATGTATACTATGAAAGACAAATGTGGAAGACAAAGGAAAGGACAGAAAAGGAGGGAATCACCATTGTCCCAGTATTACAGCAATAAAAAAATGCCCCTCAGATTTAGAAAAAATCTACAGTCTACACAGACAACTCAGATCTCCAATCTCAGGACAAATGAAAACACACAGCAACTTTTGGGCGGGTGCCTTTTATAGGAATTGGTACACAACAAAAAGACATGCTTAAATCTTGACAAGACTTAAAAAGATTTGAAAAAAAAAAAAAAAACACTTCTACTACTGTAAAGATCTGGTAGCAAACTCCAAAAGTGGCAAACTCAACTAACTGAAAATCTGGCACAGAAAATCTAAAGGTTGCAGTTCTTCGTTCTCCAACATTCTCCCTTGGTGGAAAATATTTACCATGAGTTGTAAAGAGCTACTTGAGCAAAAAGGTCTTTGAAACGAAAAAATAAAATAAAATCAAAACTGAAAATCATGTGATAGTCATATATCATGGGTTTGAGAAGGAGATAGGCAGGTATATTATATTCTGATAGCAACTAAGGAGAATCCATGAAAAACAATAAGCTCGATGCGTGCAACTTCTTCAAAAGGATTGACTTTTTTTGGCTTACCAAAAAAACGCTTCAAAAGGAATCAGGTCACTTAGCTGCGGAGCTCTTCCTCGTCTTCTATCTTCTCTATAGAAATATTCCACAAAAGTTGTACATGTGGAACTTGTCCAATTCTTATTTCCAAAGGGTTTAGAAAGATTAATTCGAGAGTTGTGGCCATTTTGACATTGCAAACAAAAAACTTTTCTACATTGCAAGAATAAGGTTGCGCATATCTAACCTTATCTAACCCCACAATTTAGGAAACCTCATATACTAGGCCACCCTTTTATAGGATTAGCCTTGACATAAAAGGAAGATTGCTCCACCATGACATGAAAGTCATAAGTTTAAAATATGGAATCAACCTCTCTACAATACAGGAGGAAGGTTGTGTAAATCTGATCCTATAAACAACCCAAAATGCAGGAGGAATCATATACTAACCACCTTTATTAAAAGACTGGCTTTTAGTTCAGGCATGTTCAGTTTGAATGTAGCACATTGTGGTTCAAACACATCATGCATTTTTCCAAGGTTTCTGATTTTCTTTCTAGATATTTGAATTGGGTGACAACTGCAGCCTCAAATAGGTCATGTGCAATTCGGAAATACAGATTTGTTGTTCTATATTAATTTTTGTTTTATGTGTGCTTCAGATTCATCAAGGCCAAGCAGTTCATCTGAATCTGACTTGCCTGGAAATTTGCCCTTTAAGCGAGCTTCAATGTGGTCAAGCCTAAGTATTAATCATACTTATGCACTATTAGAATAGACTTGGGTTTCAGGTTTCAAGTTGGTAAGAAAGTGGGCTGGCTGGTTGTAAGTATAAAGGTCAGCATTTCTTCTACTCTACTAAGGGTATAGGAAAGAGTAAATCATTTTTTTCCCCTACACTAGCATCTAATGGCTTCTATTGAGGATGATTTAGGTTATAATTGAAGCAGGAACCCTTTTGCAATGGTGGGATGTGCAAAAATCTACTGGCAGGTATTGGTGAGGTGGCAGCCAATTCTCTCAAAGTAGAAATTCAATGGAAGGGCAGCCAACTAGTGTCGATTGTAGCAATGCACGACCACAGAGAATGGAAAAACCATTCGGCTCTGGTTACGGTTGATGTAGAACACCCTATGCTCAAAACTCAACCCAGATTCCAATCTGTCTTGGTGCCTTTTATGGGAACAGATACACAGAAAAAAACACTTAACAGGCATAATAAAATATGAGATGTCAAAACAAAACTACTACAACTCAGATCCAGTAGCTAAAGTTTAAAAGTAACAACTCAAAATCAAGATGAAAATGTGGGATTGACAATCTAAAAGATTGTGGCTGAAAATCTCAAGTATTCATCAGCTAGATATCTACTTTCCAAATAAATGTCATTGAAATTTTGCTATGATTGGTTAGTCCTGCATCTTTGTTCTCCATCATCCTTCCCCTCTCATATAAATATATATGTATATATGTTGGTGGAATAATGCTAAAATGTCTCATTCACATGGAAAGTAACCATTTCTTGTAACTTTTCCTTCAAAGATATCTACGGAATAGTATTAGCTATGAAAAAAGAAAAGCATACCCATGATAATTCCCTGTGCACCTCTATAATATGAGCTTGTCAATGTCCTAAATCTCTCCTGGCCAGCTGCAGAAACAAATCAATACACCATTAGGTAAAATAGAGGTTACAATAACTTTCACATTATAGAGAAAGCAGAACTGAGAAAAACCAGCGCCTTCAAAAAGAGCTAGGTAATCCAACGTAAGCTCTAATGTTATAATCACACAAGGTGAAAACTTCACAAAAAACCTCACTAAAAATATGCTAATTTTCTCAAATCCACAGTGTAAGAAAATTTAGCACACTGCAAATACAAAGAATAATTACAAAAGCAACAAACTTGAATGGTGCAATCACCTGTAATTAAAAAAGTTAACATTCGGAGAGTTCAATTAGCAAGGTGCACAAAACAATGCTCCATTTTCCACAAAGACAGCTCATAACAATTTTCTGACTGTGCCCACATGCAGAAAACTCAAAACTCCAGAAATACCCTATGTTAAGGCCATAATTTTGCACGGGCGAAAGAGAACCAAATAGGTCCAAACTCCAAAGCATATACAAGCAGGACCGCTATTCTTCAAATAAAACTGAAATACACAGAGATAGTCTTCACAAAAGGAGCTAAGGCTGCATGCATTTAACCCTCCTAAAACCTACAATGCGGAAGCCTTGTGCACAGTCCATCTTTACAATGGAACATGTTTGAAACCTAATCCTCTCATGATGGATCCAGCTCATCTCTCGCACATCTTCACAACCCATGGTGTGTGCCTATCATGTGTCTAGGTGCCAGATAAATGTGTTATAACCAGAAAAGCAGTTGAAGCACTCCAAACTGAAAACACAAGCAACTAAGCATATTAACAATATGGCTCTGCTAGGGCCATCCAATTTGGTAACCAGAAATGATGTACAAAAAAACTCATAAGCCTGAATCACAAGATACTAATATAATAACGCAATTAAGCATCATAATGCTTGCTTTTTTGCTATTTACTTGGCAGGGTGAGAAATCCCAATATCACCACATTAACTCATGCAAAGAACAAATGCAAAAACTGGAAGATCTCAGTTGTTACCTGTATCCCAAATTGCAAGCTTCAACTTTTTGCCTCCAATATTGACATACTTAACCTTGAAATCAACACCTATAGATTAAAGAGAACAAATGATCAGAGAGACATGACCAACCCAGGAAACCATGTCTCCAACATATTACATAACACAATAACCACTCACCATTCTCTCAAATAAACTTCTTTCAATTCCTCAAATCAAATTTCACAGTTCAATTAAAACAAGTGGACTTTCTAATGGAAAGCTACATTTGCTTATTTGTACACAGTCAAATTTAAGATATTAAATAAAACTTCAAGGAAAAAAACCCATGCCAATATTCCAAGTCTTTTGAAATCAAACCAGAAACCTTCGAACCAACCAAACCTTCCAACATCATAATAAGCTACTTTTTTTTCAAATAATAGTACAGCTTTGAGAATCTGCAACTGGTGGAGAGAAGAAATTTAATAGTTATGACACAAGAATCTTCATATTCCATCATATTGCAGAGTTTTACCTGACAGCCTTCTACCTTTCAATTATGCAAATACCAATACATTGATAATCGATATGTTATTTTAAGTCTGCCATCACAGCCAGGTATTTGCAGCCGGTGACATATTTCATGCTCACTTTCATTGTTATTAATTTGTATTTGTATTTGTTTATGGTTAGAATATGCTTTAGAATATGTTATGGTATATTCTATTGTAAGGTGGTTTTAGTATTTGTGATACATGTAATTCAAATAAATAAATAATTATTATGTATATATATATATATACACAAACACACATGCATATGTATATAATGTATGTGTGCGTGTTGCGTGCACACACGTGTATAAGAGGGAGCAAGAGAGAGAGAGAGAGAGAGAGAATAGAACCGACCCTAGGTATGGGGTTTTCTTATAACTTCTTTTACACAAGAACATGGTATCAGAGAAAAAAAGATAAAGTTCAAATCCTGGCTACCACTACCGCTGCCACCATTGTTGATGACCTCCATACCCACAAATCAGAGTGCCTCTTCCCACTTAATAAAACCCCCTATATGGTATCATTCTTTGTAAGAATAGTCTAGTATTTATAATATATGTAAATAACCCTATATATATGTGAATAGAACCAATCTTATGTGTCAGGTTTCTCTTAACTTCTTCTTTTATAGAATAACATAATGTCAGAGAAAAAAGGAGGGAGTCCACACCTTCACCGCCACTGCCCATCCCCACTTAACAGAGTGCCTCTTCCCGCTTAATAATTAATTTATCCGTGGCATTCTCTCCTTCCAACCAAATCGCAGCCTAGGATTCTTCCAAACAAACCCTGACTTGCTGCTTCAATCCTGCAATTCATCACGCTAGTTCATTTTTCCTCTCTACTTTTTTATGTTTGTGGGTGACGTTACATGCTAAGAAAGTTGGCATTATGCTTTTGGTGAGTTCAAAGCATTGTTTTCTTGGTTGATTTGTAGATTTTTGTGATTTTGGAAGTATCTTCGTTTGAAGACCTATACATGGTTGACAATTTCTGGAAGCTTGAACAAGATTACAAAGTTCTTGGTTGATTTGTGTTCTCTGGGCTATTTTTACTCATGGACAGATTTGTGAAGTTTTTAATTCATTCAGTAGCATTTCCATTCTTGGTGTGGTTGTTGTTCTTTCCAATCTCCAGAGTCTCCAACTTTTACTGGGTGTCGAGAGTGTAGGGTCTAGGTTTGTTTATTCTTGTGTTAGTCTGGCCTGTTTGTTCTTGGTTCATGTGTGCACGTGGATGTTTGTTGATTCCTCATGCATATTGAGCCCATATTGAGTGTTTTCGATGGAAGACACATTAGGAAATGATTGATTTGTTTTCACTGTGATAGAATTTATCATACACAAAATAAGTGTTGGATGTTCCATGAGAAGCCTACTATAACTCCAAATTTGATTGCTACTACTCTTGTTCAATATGATAACCACATTGCCTGTTTCTTGGCATCTTTCTGGACTTAGATCATTAAATCCAGGGCCTCTCACATGACCAGAATGACAGGTATTTTGTCTGTTATCAGCTATGCACCACTGTTCCTAACATTATTCTGGGTAACAAATCCTCTGCAAAAGTTGAAGGGATTGGCTTTGCAAATCTGGCAAGAAATCTGTGCTTCTCAACAATTATTGTCAAACTTTCTGTTCAAATTGCTATTAGTTAGTAAATGTACTTACTCCACTCATAGTGAATTTAAAGATCTGACTATGAAGAAGATTACTAGTAGAGGCTGCCACAAGTTGGGAGCTATAGAGCAAGGACACTCTGGAGCTTTAAGCTTCGGTATCCGACATGTGTCGAACACCGATACATCCCGAACACGCTTTGACACAGTCAAATTTTTATTTATTTTATTTTTTTGGGATCAACAAGTTCTGGACTCGTTGAGTAATTTAATAATTTTTTTAAAAAAATATATATAGGCTATTTTGTAAATTTTAAAAGATGTGGGCAATTTTATAATTTGAAAAGAGGGATGGGACACGTCCCAACCCTCTTTTCATCTATGTCAATAGTGTCTAGAAATTTTACTCACATAGTCGCTATAGTATGGATCAAAAAAGTTAGTGGATTGTCTATAATCCAAGTGCACATTTGCTTCAATCCTTAACTTAAAAGTTATTTGTGCAATCATCTTTGTTATCATGTTATAAGAGAAATAAAAGTACTTACACCTTTGTCCATTCATTGAAAAGAAATAAAATAACTCTAAAAAGCACTTAAATTTTGGTTTTCATTTATAATAATCTTCGCCTGCTTTCAAGGAGTTCACAATACTTGTAATGAGAGAATAAGATATGGGACCTTTGTGAAGACACATTTTACTCAACTGGTGATATTGGAGAGTTAGAAATTGTACACCTCTCACTGAATGAGCCAAAGTTAGAATATATTATTTTTATCGATGATGGTAATGCAAATGAAGTGTTATTATCCTTACATAAATGTATACCATTTCTTCCTATGATTTTTTTTTAATTTTTTTG
>JAODPA010067778.1:0-10451 GCA_025585075.1 Nepenthes mirabilis | reverse complement strand
TCAATGGTGTACATGGGACAAGCAGAAGCAAGAACCCCATCCCCTTGCCAACAGATCGCACTTCCAGCCATAAATTAATACCACCAATTTGATGACTGATCAACAAGGATCAAAAATATCTTTTCATAGTAAAATATCATCGCCAATTAAAATTATTATCATCTTTAATGATTACAATAAATATCTTCAATATAGCTGATTCATTTTCGTGATGATCTAAAATTTTTTATATAAGTCATACATCAAAAAACATATTATAAGGAGAAGTTTAAAAAAATTATAAAAAATGTGAAACAGAATTTTAGTGAGGATGACAGCTTTTTCCCTAAATAGGCGGAGCCTAAGTGCATGGGGATTAACGTTCTTCTTCGTACACGTTCTTATGGCCTTGATGCCCACTTCCTCGACATTTTTTCCATAACGTTTATCATTATTTATGCTCCATTTTCCCCATTTCTCACAAGCATTTCTATATTAGATAATTTTCTTTTTCTATTTAATTGCAGCTACTGATCTGTTCTAATACACACACAAATTCCTAGTATATATCTTCTATACACCGACCAAAGTTGGGGTACTGTCAAACACATTGATTTCGATGATAAGTTATGGACGTATAAAGCCGAATATGGTTGCTTAATTACATGATTTAGTCTGCATATGGACAAATTATCGTGTAAAATGAGTTGTTTACCGGCCAATTAGGATTGTTTGATTAGACTATTAAGTCAAGCGACGAGACGGGAAATTATGACGACTACAGGTACAGAAGACATGATCCGTGAAGATGGCAAACAAATGAAAGCTTCTCGGCGGGAACGAAGGAAATGACGAAGCATGTGATTACGTGGACCATGAAACTCATGCACGCATGCATTCACATCTAGCTTCAAAGCTGCAGTAACTTAATATATCACCTATATTTTAATGGGTCCAATACTATCGGCCGGCCCAAAATCTGAAATGTAGCAAGTTGGCGGCATGTTAGTGATTCCGCCAAACCCAGCACACAGGCCCAGGTAGTGCGACCCAGGTCCGCCCAACAAAGCTTGGATATTTGAGGTCACCCCTTTCAAATAAGCCTGCAAGCGCAACACAACGGTGCCGCTATAAGGCTCCAACTCATCTTCTAACAAGCGGCACAGCACTGTACGAATACGCAAGCAATACTTACCATAACAATCTTGAGCAACTTAGCAACTATTTTCAAAATATTGCCCAAGTTCACACATTTTTTTGGGACTGCAGTTACGATTCAATAAATTTTCCTAGAAAGCAATTACCATACGGCAACTCTCATGATCATCCTAAAAAAAGGAAGAATACTAGCAAAAAGTCATAGTTCTGATAGCAAGCACTCGCGATTATCGGGACAGTTTAACATATTGGTACGAACAGCTGTCGCCAACCGTGAGGCCTAAAAAAGGCTGAACTGATTCCAACACTATAAATACACATTCAACCCCACGAGAAAAGAGAGCTTCTCTAATTCTAATCAAGTATGAGCTAATTCTATGAAAACGACGAGAACCACCCTCAAGCATCCAGAATATACTCTCCCACTCTTTTTCTCATTTCGCTTGAGGGCTATTCCAAAACAGATGTGTCCCCGACTTTTAGAGCAATACTCCGATCCAGGATAGTGGCTATGCAGGCGTTGTGCCGGCTCTAAACTCTTACACAACTTAACCAGTGAGTTCGATTCATGTAACAAGCCAAAGGAAGCCCTTCCACTAGTAGCCGGATAAGAGTTTAATGAGTGCCCTCAACGGAACTTAATTCTCCATCTCAAAACCATTCTCCTACCAAGCACACTACAAAAGCCCAATCCTCTATCGCCAAGTCGCTCCCCTATAGAGCACATCATTGAAGCTTAGTTCTCCATCTTAAAAGCCGCTCCCCAACTGAATGTACCGTTCAAGTTCAATCCTCCACGTACACTCAATCCCTCAAATGCATGCATCTATAAATCCTCTTATCTTTTTATCCATCTGAAAAAAAATTTTAATTTGAATATTAAATGATATATTGGGGAGTGAGTTTTCGTCATCATTTAACCTTTTATTTGTTAGTTATGATGTGTAAGATCCAAATTCGAAGTGGTGAGAATCAAACTCGTTTCAAGTCAATATCCCAGGAAAATTAAGTGACTCCCTAATTCATTTGATAATTCGAATTCAGAAACATAGTATCCATATATATATATATATATTGCTAAGTACATAGTTGAGCCAAATGACTACTGGATTATATTAATCTTTCATGGAAAAAAGGCTTATAATATAAGTGTCTTTAAAACTAAGATCTTGTCTTGGAATATTACAACCACGAATGATGACCTATGAAAACCTATTTATAGTTTAATTGTGTTGGGGATCACTCCCGTGAAGAAGTTCTTGGAAACTGAGAACTAGACAGGTCTGGCGGGCGAGGCTCAGACGGTCAACGGAAAGTTGACCGGATTGGTGAGCAAGGCTTCAGACGGTCAATGGAGAGTTGACCGGATTGGTGAGCAAGGCTTCAGACGGTCAATGGGGAGTTGACCGGATTGGCGGTCTACATGGCCGGTTTGATGTTAACCGCCTTGGAGGTTAAGTTAACCGGTTCCTTGGAGAATACTGGAGGACAACCACTCAGACGGTCAACAGAAGTGTTGACCGGTTGTAAAGAACACAGACGGCCTACAGCTGGCCGCCCGTTTTGGAAATTCAGTTAAATACCAACTCAGCAGATTTCTTGGAGATATGAGATCTCAGGCAATTACGCTGAAGGCGGTTTTGTTTTCTGAAAGGGAAGATTCAAATTATTGGAAAGAATTGTTTTCTATCCTTTAATGTGAAAAATATTACCTTAGTTTTAGGCGGTAGTTTTCTGGTGGTGGGGTGAGTGAGAAGAAAAGAGAAAAACTGTGAAGGAGCGTTCTTCGTTTTTCTTGTTCTCTATTGTTGTCTCCAAGAAACACATATAGTGAAATACGTTTCAGTGGACGGATTGTCCCGTGGTTTTTCCCTTGATTGAGAAGGGTTTTCCACGTAAAATCTTGTGTGCATCGTTTATTGGTTTCAATTCTTCTTTGTTGCTTCATTGAATCGGGAAAGTATTCCGCGCTTCTTTCCCAACAAATTGATCTATTAAAGCATAAGAAAGTTCAAGACTATAAATATTTGAGTAAATGCAAAGATAGTATATTTGAAGTGAAAGTATGTGGTTCAACCATATAAAACTAACCAAATATGAGAGAGAAAGAAACAGAAGAAGTTTCAAAAATAGACTCCACCTAATTATGCTAACCTCACCTCAATATTAAATTTATGTGGCTATGAACTAAGATGTTTTAGAAGAACTCTTGAAGCTAAACATGTGTTAGATCTTTCGGTCACTTTCTCGTGTACAAACTCCCTATCGCTTAAGAGGTAACAAGAGGTTGTTACAAGTACGTTCTCTCTTTCCCACTAGGAGAGTTAATTTGTTCAATTGTTGTAGTTTATAAAATCTTAGAGTTTATTCCCTATAGAGTTACCATCGGGAGATAGTTTCATCAGTTGTTAAAAAAAATAAAAAATAAAAAAAACTTTCAATTTTATTTATTTGTAAACTAGTTTATGTGATTATCAAAGAACACCACAAACGCTATTGAAAATGAGACCCTCATCTTTTGAAATAGGAAAAATCCATAGATCATCAACAAAAAGACTTTTTGTCGAGTGAACTTAATTAGGTTTAACCACGTAAGTGAGTTACCTTGCGCTTTATCATTGCAATTTGAAAAAGGATATGTCGTCCCAAATTATACAATAATATTTCGACCCCGTGCAAGATTAGTAGAAGTAATACAGTATCAAATATTTAATACACGTGAAGAATATATTTATATTTAGATGATATAAACAACTAACATACATAAAATGACACAAGATAAAAGGCAATAATGAAAATAGACAATTTTTGTGACGGATGAAAAACTTAATACCCATGGTAATTGAGAAAAATTCTCCGAGTTTCAACGGTCAGAGAAGAAATCACTATGAAAATCAACTTACAGATCGGGTGGTACAAATGCGCTAACCTAACCGACTTACTCCCATCTTGTAATCCCTACCAAGGGACTTCATAAATTTATCCGCGGCAACGGAATCGATCACCTTCCGATCTTCACTTCAATCTTCTCTGACAAATCGCAGGAGCTCAGTTTCCACGCCTCCCACATTTCTCACGAGGGATTGTAAGCAAGAATAAAGGTGTGTTCAAATAGTATGAGAGGATGAGAAAGTTTTGGCAAATTAACAATGTAAATGATCAAACCTTTTCCGGTGGGCACAAACTCTTTGTACAAAATAATGAACGTAGGCTTTTGGTGTCTCAATTTTTTTTTTTCAGAAACCCTAGGGGATGAAGAAGAAAGTATCATATATATAGAGGAGCCCAAATGAGTTCAAATTTAAAATATCCATTAGACATAAAAGGCCCACCCCGCTCGAGCATGCGGCAAGCGCAGGTTAGGGTTATGTTATTTTGTGCCTTGGCACTCGAGTGCAGATTGAGCTTGCTTCGAGTGCCCCCATTTTGGAAAACGGGCATCATTGGCATCTCGAGCGTGCAATTCTGAAAAATGCACCTTGGTGGCGCCTCAGGCCTGCATCGAGCGCAGCACGCCTCTTTGGCGACTCCGGCATCAATCGAGTGCAGGTCCCAGGGAAGATCGAAATGAAAGATAAGGAGGTGGGGATGTTAAAGATGTGATACATACGACCTTCAGACATGAAACTGTGGAAGCTCCATGCAAGAATGATGTCGCAAATATCGAACGTTCCCACGTGATTACGGAATATGCCAATACACAAGACGACTAACAATTTCTCCCTTTGATAATTTCGTGACAAAATTTTCCAAAATAAGAAACAAAAAATACAAAATAAGCACGGGTTTAGATATCATTGAGATAGAACCCGTGTACATCAAAATCGACGCTAAAATACAAACGACACAGAACGCAATAAAAAAGCTAAGAAACTGCCGAACGGCTTTGGGCCAAAGAAAGCTGTAGTGCCTGCAGCCAAGGTTAATGCAGAAATAAAGTATAATATGCACAAATACATGCAACAACAGCGACGAAGAAACGAACAATATGCAACCATAGCAATAATGATAAAAAGCAAGAAAACAACTGTAAGCATAAGTAAATAGAAATTAAGAACAACGAGAAACATATAAGTAAATGGAATACAGCTCCCCCTTACAAAAATAACAAGCATATGGTTTCCCTCTATCCAAATAGAAAAAATAGTCTCCCCTTTGAAAAGATAATTTTCCTAACTCCCCCTAACAGGGGCAATCTCCCTAAAGAATAGAAATTTACTCCCCTTTTTTGTCACGAATAATTAAAAGGTAATGAAACTCAGTCTTCTTGATTCATATTTTCTTATCATATTTTATAATTTTGGTTAAATGTGTCACTTGATCTTTTAGAAGGTTGATATGATTGACGAGAGTTTCTATCATTAGATTTTATAGAAAATTATTTCGAAAAGATGTTACGGGACAATAGGGACGAATATGACTAGTGGTGCCGCACCCATGACATAGTGGGACAAACGAAGTATTAACATTCGATTTGTACCGTGGCTTCTAAGAGAGATTAACATCAAGATTTTTCCTACTTTTTAAATGTTTAAGATTGGTATGAACCTGAGGGGAAACTCTTGACGGTTGATTACTATAGGAAGATGTTGCGCTGCTTTATCTTGGAACCGAAGTGGCTTGGACAAATACAGTTTTGGGATTAATATGGGCTTTCAAGGCTTTTTTGGAATAACCCAACCCAATATTATTTCCTCTGAATTTTTTCAAACGGAGCATATGATCTAATTGCTTGGACCCACTTTAAAATTATTTTAGATCATTGCGAGTAGTTTTAAGATTAGATTCATGTACCTTGATCTGTTCAGTAAATAAGTTAGTTAACTTTTCAACTTCTTGAACTTTAGTATCTAACTCGGATTTAAGGGCTGATTTTTCTTTTTCTATTTTAGTCAGTTTATATTTTAACGACACATTAATTTTCTTAATTTGTAAACATTCCTTAAACAATCTATCATAAGCATCCTGAAGATCATATAATTCAGCTTCTGACTAGTTCTCAGAGTCATCGGATAACTTAAAGTTTTCTTCTAAATGTTCATCGGTTCCACAGATCGAGGTCATAAAAGCTATGTACTTGATAGGGCCATCTTCAATGTAAATGAGAAAACTTTGGGAAACTAAAAATGTAAATGATCAAATTTTCTCCGGTGGGCACAAACTATTTGCACGAAATAATGAACGTAACCTTTTGGTGTCTCAATTTTCTTTTTCAGAAACCCCAAGGAATGAAGAAGAAAGTATCATATATGTAGAGGAGCCCAAATGAGTTCAAATTTAAAAGATCTGTTAGACATAAAAGGCCCGCATTGCTCGAGCGTGCGACGGGCGCAGGTTAGGGTTAGGTCATTTCATGCCCTGGTACTCGAGCGCAGATCAGGTGTGTATCAAGTGCCCCCGTTTTGGAAAACAAGCCTCATTAGGACATCGGGCGCACTGTTCTGGAAAATGTGCCTCGGTGGAGCCTCGGGCGCTTATCGAGTGCAGTGCGCCTCTTTGGCACCTCGGGTGTCAATTGTGCACAAGTCTCATGGAAAGTCGGAACGAAAGATAGGGAGTTGATAACACTAAGAATGTGACACGTACAACCTTCAGACATGAAACTAAGGAAGCTCCACTCGGCAAGAATGATGTCGCAAATATCGAATGCTCCAACGTGGTCACGGAATATGCTAATACACTAGACGACTAACACAATCACTTATTCCTAATTAGATGAAATAATTACAGTTGTTTTTTTATTGCATTTATTTCTATACAAAATTAAATCATGATTTTAAGGCTTAGATGTACCCTATTAGTAAAAACAGCTGAACTAGCTCATGCACACTTCATCTCCTCTCGGCTGTGATTGTCAAAATCGCAAGCTCAACACCACTCTCCACCCTATTTGGGAAACTGTATAGTAACTTAAAATTGTCATATGAATCTGTAGTATCTGTAATTAGTTAAAAACGCATGGCCTTTATTTACTGTGTTTTTGAAATATTTGATTGATTATTGAGACTTATCGTACGTGTTTTCTAATATTTGTCATGCCCCATGAAATGACACGGCAGCCCATAATGTTCTGTTCAATTGGCTATTTAATTATATGAAGCTCCCATAGAGTTTGCCGATGCATGCAGAGATCAGTTTGTTAGTAATTTTCCCGTGGAGATTGATATGTAGGGAAGGGCATGTGCGACGTTTATAGCGGCCGCCAGCAAGATGCAGATGCAGATGGCGTGGGGAGCCAACGGAGTGGAGATGCATAAGCCAGTAAATGCGCCGCTTGGGGTTGGTGGGCGCATACGTTAATTAGGCTCCCATCACAAGACCAGCTAATTTCGTTCTGCCCCACCACGTTCCATAGATTTTAGGGGTATGACCTTTTTTGTCACGAGGTAGACGCATGGGACACATTTAAAAAATTTCGAAGTCTTTATATATAAATAGATATTTTGACAGTATTTTATACATTTTTAACTTTTTTGTAAGTATCTATTGATAAAATAAAGCAATTATGTGCATAAAAGTCTTGATAAAAAATGGAGCAGGCAAAGCTATCAATCCCTATCCAACAAAAGGCCACAAAAGTAACAAACCGAGGTACCCAAAAAGGAAAAAAAAAACGACATGTTATCTCAAAAGTCCGTCAAGAGATGATAAGAAACCAATAGAACTAAGAGCAATACAAAATTATGTAACGGTGTAACTTACATGTCCACATAATGCTCATTCATAAATTGATAAAATCTCATTGCCAAAAAATTTCATAGCAAACGAATAGTTATATCACTTTTGTATAGATTGTACCTTTTTTAAAAGGGTATTTATTTTTATCCTTTGAAATAAAATGAACCGTAGCAACAAATATAATTCTAACCGTCTAATTGCTCTCACGCTTCCTCTTTCATTTAAGTAGCGCCCAATCAATTGCTCTATCTTAGTTGTTATACGGTCATATGTGTCTAATTTTTCTCTGAGTAGCATATCAAATTTATTTAATGAACTTATATTTAAGGAATAAACGGTTGGCAGTTTGTCTGAATTCGTATAAAGATATACCTTAAGTGAATCATCCTATTTATAGTATCAAAACAATCTCTAATAAGCAATGAAAGAATGAATATATGAAAAGGTGGTAAGTTAAGTCCCAAATAAGATGCATCCGATCGACTTTCGAATGAATAAGTTGAAAGGTTCTCTACTGTTATTTAACAGAAAATCTCTCATGATTTTTCAAAGTTTACGGAATAGTATCCAAAGAGTTTAGGTCGGGGTTATAATGGGGCCATCATGTAATGAGTGATCTTACAACTATGTGGGCATAATCGGACTCTCTCCATCTAGCACCATAAAAGACGTATTCAGCTCTAACATCCCACGGGAAACCAAATTCAATTTTTTTATCAATTTCGAATGAACTAGAAAAATGTAGTAGGAATTTCACAAAGTAATGAAAGTATAATATGGCATGGATACAATATTTTCACACTCCAAAAAATACAATATATCTTGTTAAAATCGGTCCACCTAAACTGTATTGCACAGTGTCGATAATAAATATTTACCATAATAAATTATCAAACCATTTGTTTAAATTTATAAAGAGGCGAGATAATAATACATATTCACAAATAAGAAATCATATAACACAATAAACATATAACTTTTCTGTATAAAACCTTATCAAATAAAAAAAAAATCATGAAACTTAACATCCGTAATATATTTACTTATATAAGAATTAGATTGCAATAGATTCTCCAAAATCGTACTCAGATTTGCCATAAATGAAAACAAATTAGGCAATAAACAATAAGAAAGTCAATAAAAAATATCACTAATTCAGATATTTTGTATAGTTACTAGAATAGCATATTCTTAAATGCTGAAGACCAGAACACAATCAAAAGCCCAACAATTGGCTAAATCTTCTCTTTCTTCTGTTCAGCACTAAAATGATGTTTAAAAATGGTTCACTTCAATTGTTTCAGAATATTGTTAAAAATATTTTTTAAAAAAAAAGAAAAAATATGTTTGGTGTTCAAATACCCATAGAGAAAACTGTCCAAAAACTGTCCTAATATACATATACCATTTATGTGTATATCAGGCTTAGTTATTCTATTCATTAGCATACATGCACATATCTACACGCATATTAAGTGCTATTGAAAATAGTCTTTTGTTTAAGTGAATTCTCACGTAAACATTGAGAGAAATTTTATACTTGTGCTAAAGTTGAAAATTAACATAATGAATATAAGAATAAAAAAGAAGAGATAAAAAAATCAATCTGTATTTCCAAAATGGCCCAACTATCTGCATTCAAATTTTTCATTATTTACAATCATCACAATTCTTATACTAAGAGTTATGATCAACTTAGATGAAATGATGATCATTATTTCATGTAAAAATGCAAATAAGAACTAATTAACGTAGGGTAAAAAGTGAAGTACATATAGACATGCATACTATTTGTGACTTATGGAAAATTTTTTATATCCATGTTATGCAACTAACAAGGTGGATAAGTAAATTTTTTTAATATAAAGCGGTTAAAATTAGAAAATCAAAAAAAAAAATTTTCCTTTTTCATCAATTAAGCTTCCGTAAGATGGGTAAGGCCTCGAGGTCACTCCTAGCAAGACAAGTGGTCCATCGCTTGTTGTTTCAATTATTGCTCAGCTGGGGATGTCACTGACAGTCTTCTAAAAATCCAAATGCTATTTATTATGCTTTTTTAGAATTCAGATAACTTTAACAATGGACCGACTATTCTTATTTTATAGATAAAATATTATATTATTGTCTATTAATTAAAATACAGTATCATGCAATAATATTACGTGGTCATTTGTTCGTGAGATTTCTCTTGTTATTAGTAAATATCGATTGAAATTTGATAGCTAATCACCTGCTAGCTAACACTAGGGTTTGCTATTGTTTGTCCATGCCAACCCAAGGATCAATAGTAGTGCTTCGATGGGTTTGACGGAAGGTCATATTTTGTTTTTCTACTTCCCTTAAAATGGTCCATTTTCTCAAACATTTTGTCCTTCAACAAGGGAAACCAAAAGCATTCTAGGACACCCATTCAATCTTTATATAATATTAATGTCAGGCATGCTGTCACTATCTTATCTTATGGAGATTATCAAACCTACATCACAAGTTAGACATAATCAAATTGTGTGTTGAGTAGCCTCGTGTTATGGCTTGGGCTTAAATGGGACATTTTATCCATTGTTTAGGATTAAGCGAACTTAAGCTGAAATATTTGATAATTCTCTATCATCAAAATTAAGCTAAATTGGACTGTA
>JAODPA010067776.1:0-10451 GCA_025585075.1 Nepenthes mirabilis | reverse complement strand
AATAATAATAATAATAATAATAATAATAACGTTAATAATTGCTGGGTCCGACACAAAGGCCCAAGAAGATTCCAAGCCTAATCCATGGAGTGACGGTCCAAACGGCAGATTTAGTCCAACGTCCCAAAACAGCCTGCGTGGCAACCCGTACGCACAGCCAATGGGCATTGCCTGCAAACCCATTAATACGGCTGACAGGCAACAGAGGAAGCGAGCCAATGAGGAGAGGGTCAGTGGTGCCAATCGCGGCTCACGTTGGTGCCTACAGTTCCCCAGCCAATCCGAGCACAAGAGGTAGACCAAGCATGGTCTGCGACGCCCGACGATCTGTTTGCCACCGCAAGGCGACACCTAACACACCGGCAATTGCCGTCAACGGTAAGCGGCCAACGAATCCCTACAGGATGGATTCTCGCACCAAGAGCTCCTAACAGAGGAACCACAAAATCCCTCCTCGCTTAGAGGGGGAGGGGGGAATTGATCAATTCACCTAAAAGAGAACCAAAGCCTGGCACCGAGACATATTCTCCTACATGCGCAAGCTCTCAGAAAACATAGCCAGCTCCCGCTTTTCTCCAACCTAATACGGGCCATTACAGTCAGCCACTCACTGCGGTGCATTCCAGGAGTCAGGCCTCTCATCATCCGCTCACCGATCTCCTATTCCTACATTCACGCGCTCCCTACACATTCACAGCATATTCCCGCACACTTCTAAGCGTGCGCTCCCTTTCCGTTTATTGCGGAAGGTTGCTAACTTGAGCGTCGGAGTGTTTTTGATGGGAAAAATTTTGCCAGACCTCTAACCTCCTATTTATTAGTTGTTTTGTGTAGGTCTCAAGTTAACAGAAATAAAAACCAGACCCGCTTGAGACTACCTCTAGACGATGAGAAATCCAAAGGCTCCCTAATCCGTATGACAACCGAGGACTCGGGACTCAACAATAATAACAACAATAACAACAATAACAATAATAATAATAACAATAACAATTAGAAACAGGGAAAATAGGGGAAGAGCAGAGGGCTTGGAGGGAGAGAGGACGTGTGAGGGTTAGGGCTTTGCCGAGGTGGTGGCACGGTGGAGGTTTCGCCGGGGAAGAAAGCAGTGTGCAAGGGGGGTCGGCGTGGTCAGCGAAGGCTGTACGTGGCATGAGAGGCGAAGCAGTGGCAGCTGCGGACACAGAGAACCGCGCAGGAGGGAGAACCCCACGAAGGAGAAGAGGAGAAAATGGAGGCCTTCGGGTTCGATTCCGATTTCGAGCTAATTAAAAAAATTGTAGTACGTGTCGAGGGAAGTACACTCATATACTTTTCTTCCAGTTTTGTTGATTTTCGTTCGATCTCTTTCGGTTATTTTTATCCTGATACCTAACCCCATGCATATAATTGTGTTGCCCATAATCTAATTATGTATATATGTAAAATTCGTCGTCTGATTTATTATTTTCACACCGTTTTGCATGTCCGAAATCCTCACCCATGCTCGTGTACTATTTATGCGCGATCGGGTGAATTTCGGCCCCTGATTTTTGGAATTTTTTCATAAATTAAGACTAGAATACCATTATCCACACCCTAGGTAAGTTAATTTGTCTATTAGGTACCCGATTTGATGGAATTATGTGAATTTTCATTTACGAAACCCTAACATCGCGGTCGGGTGGTTTCAGGCTTCGATTTTTGGGGATTTTGATTTATTTGAGATTAGAATATGATTATACATGACTTGGGTAAATTAATTTACCAATTGGGTATCCGAATTTGTGAAATTTGATGAAATTTCGTTCGTAAATCCCTTAACCCGCGCCCGGACACCGTTTGAGTTTCTATTTGGGGCTTAATACATAAATTAACTTGGGATTATAGTTACCCATACCTTAGATTCGATAAATTACCCATTGGATATCAAAAATTTTAAAAATTAACCGATTTGTGTATAAGTGCACTGTTCACTCGAGTTAAACGATGAATTTTGCATAATTTTTGTATATTTAATTGTTAATTAAGTTGTATATATAATTACATGTGTTTAATTGCTTATCTCGAGAAATGTATTCGATAACTAATGATAAAGGTAATCGTTAACCGAAAGCCCTAAATCTAAACTGGACTCTCAGTAATAAGAATCTCCTATGTTACAATAATCATATACGCAAATTAAACTGTGAAAAGATTTTGATCCGAATGAAAGATTAAGATTGTACAAAGTATGCGGAGAGAAAAATCCTCAATTGAATACGTGATTAAATCGATCTCCCGGTTAGAGCTATTGTGAATGAACTATTCAAGAGGAAGATAATGATCGTATGCGTCATCGGCGGGAAGTCCATAATGTAATATGTGATATGAAAACGTGACTCTCCTGAGTGGAAAAAATGTGAATCGAAATGGACACGGTGGACTTCCTCTTAAAGGAAATATTGATCTTAAAATTAGGACCATGGACTTATATTTATTGGGTAGGACCATCTGGCTTGCCATGTACATCATGGTGGGAACCCAATGAATACTCCAACCACTCATGGGGGCGGTTGATATTCATTGTACGCCCTAAGATACTACTATGGAAGAACGAGAATTGTCCTGGTCCCCAGGGAATATGGGGTGAATTATTATGATCGAGTACTGTAGGCCTAAAATATAGCCGTTGACCGAGTGCTGCAGACTTAAAATATAGTTGTATGCTTTAGAATGTATAGCGAATACATTCCTTTTCTCATTCTCTCGTATCGTTAGCCAATATGACTTATTCGCCCTAGTTCACAAAGACAAATAATTATGTGTAAATTATAATCTAATAAGAAAAAATAAATTGTATACCAAAGTATACCCAATCATATTCCTGTTAAATGTATCTTCTTCTTGATTACGCTTTTCTTGTTTATCCTGATCTATATTGATTATCGTTTGGTTATGATGTACCTATTGGGCTTTCTAACTTACCCTTACTTCTCCTTATCTTCAATTTAGCACAGATTTGATATACCCAATAGGTTGGAATAGAGGTTAGAAGTGAACTAAGTATTGGATTTAGAAAATCATGCTAAAAATTTAGAACTTGTAGTTTAATTTACGTTTAGATAAAAATGTATATGTATATTTATATTCTTCTTTAGGAAAGATTGATGTATACTGTACAAAATGACTGATGATTAGACAACTTAATTTCCGTTGTGTTTGGTTTATTTATACTTTCGCAGTATATATATGGATTTGTAACAAGTATTTAGTGGCATCTCTTAGATCTAATATGGTAGTTTAAATGTATTATGTTGGAGCGATGGATGTTATGACAAATGTGGTCCTGTGTATTGTGTTGTAGGGCAAAATATTAAATTTAGATAGTTGTATACTTATACAGGTTTATTCTAAATAGGTTGTATTTTAATTTTCGTCTAATTATAGAAGAAATTATGCCGCAATTTCTATAGAAAATTATAATATTAAATATCGGCTTTATTTATGTGTTTATTAACGATGGTTATTCAAGAAAAATAATTCAGTCCATCACAGACACTCTACTAGTTGAGTGCACAATTCTCAAAGTAAAACACTCTGCCAGCCAAATACGTCCCCTAGAGCCACTCTATCAAATTAGTGTACCAAAATGGAGTATTACCCTCCAAACAAACACTCATCCCCAGCCATTTTATATTTTCACACTCATTTTCTTACATCTTTATCTTCTGGGTAAAAAAATTTCTAACTTGAATATCAGAAAATATATCAGAAAGCGAGTATCATATACCTCTTACATCTTATTTGTCTTGTTGTGATATGTAGGATTTAGATTTTGAGTTACAAAGACTGAACACATTTCTATTTTGACGTCCACGCGTAACAATGTGGTTACATAATTCATACAATAATTTAAATTTTCGAGATGCATCAATATCTAAACTAATTATATATGATTATTTCATTTAATCATGATCAATAAATCAACACCTTATCATGTTGGATATTTTTCTAATATTCAGGTAAAAATCAGAGATAAAAAAATATGATAATTAACTTGGATCAAGCTTCATTATAGTCGTAGTAATTCATAATAAGAAGAAACTCTAAAAATAAATATACATAAACTTTTAATAGTTAGCGACAAAAAATTCATATTATAAACTCAAATTGGTATTCGGATGACCGAACAGGCGCACTCCAGGTGGTAACCCAACAATTCTAAATAATCTACAAAATTTTTATGATATTAAATTAATTTTTCTCACACTCAAATTATCCAAAAATAAATAAATAAATAAATCTAATTAAATCGAATAAAATATTCGTGATATTACATTCTCTCCTACTTATAAAAATTTCGTCCTCGAAATTTAACGAATCCTGAAATTTCTTAATCGGAGGTAATCTTTCCAAATCCTTCCTAGTATTCCAAAATCACTCATCGGTTAAACGATTATCCTAGAAGGCCTTAGGCATTCGAATCATTTTGATTGTTATTGCCTAGTTCGTTCGATCAGAATCCTAATTCTACCAAAATTGAGAGCAATCCAAACTTATTAATTACTTCTCTAGCTTAGCTTAAAAACCTTAAATAGTTAAAAATTCTTGCTTCAATTTACGCTAAGTCTCAGAATAATCATTCATTCCGAACATTAAATTAAACCTTAAAATATATGGGTTCGTCTTGTTTCTGCTACGCAACTCTGATTAATTTCTTAATTACAACTCATCCATTTGAAATTCACCACCATACCTAATTTAATTCAACGCCCAAAATTCTCTGATCAAGTTTAACTAAGATTACGGCATAAATCTTATATCACAATCAAACCTCAAAGTCGAAATGCTTTGTATCCTCATTATTTAGTTGGTACGCTTATAAACTGACATATCTCTAAAATACATAATCCATGTTGGCGAGAATGGACGATTTATCAGCTAATCGGCAATTACCTATATATCCTTGAAATATATGGTCATCCACTCTTAGCCTCTCAATTATATCCTGAGACTTATGAAAGTTGTGAATCCACACACACTTCTGTTATTCTATTTAATCATTTATTTGTGAATTCAAGATCTTCTTACAACATACATCCATTGGTTCATACAGAACACCTAAATTATTCAGCAATTATAACAAAAGTCCCAAGATAATCTATACCACGAAGGCAAAGCCCACAAATCTTCAAACTACGGTAAGATTAGAAACTGTAATCGTAATAATCACCCAAGAATTTGATATGACTTTAGGCCATCACCCAAAATCTTAAAACCTAATTACTTAGTAACCTTAGGATCTCGTTGGCATACCGATGAGCCAACTGTTTAAATCCGAACGTGTCATTTTTAATTAAGATGAGTGGGTCGTTGCAATCGTTTTGAAACAAAACCATAAGGATTCCTCGTTTCATAGTTTCATAACATTAATACTTCAGATACAATTCTTTCTCCCAAGATCAAAAGTAAAGCATCCCATATAAAACATCAAAGACATACCAAATCTGAAGACTTCCGATATCAATTATCGATTATACTATTCACTTTCCTCAAAGACGCAGAGGTCCACCTTTACAGTCCTCAAATTACCGCCTACACTATGACATACTCATTTCTTCTTTATGACGCAACCCCTCAAACCTTTAGAATCATAGAACAATAATTATCCTTACAAGCAATGTCCATAAACCCTCAAGGTAAGGACCTTATCGACTAACCCCGACTATGGGTGAAGCAATTTCAAATTATAGGCTCCTCCCTCACTTAATTCGAGGGTAGCCATCTATCATGATGCATGGGTAGCAAAATTCTAACTTTTCTCAAAAGTATTATATTCTATAATAACTTATCAGACCCATCAGGGGTCAACTCAAATACATGGATATCAATTAACCCTTTTTATTTCCTGAAAACTACCTCTTTATCTTTCGTTCTAATAATTACAAATCTCTTCTAAGCCAAACGGTTTATTGACACTGTATTCCTCGAGAAATACTTATCAGATTACTTAATAACTTCGGTTAGACCCAAGATGACCATACGCTTCCACGACACTAATCGGTCTTCCTAATTAGCCACCGCTTAAAGTCTTATGAATTTCAAAATCATGCTACCAAAGAGCCACATGTTTAACAGGGCATTTTCTCAAACTAAACTCGCATTCCCTTCTCAATGGGGCATACGGATCAACAGGCGTTCACAATCTATGACATAATCTTCAAACAGAGTGTATATACCCCATGTTCTTTTGAATTCATCAATGTTCATCTCAACATGGACCCGAATGTGGCCGAAAGATCCAACCCATAAAATATCATGAAACGCCAACGAACCTACAAAACACAAATGGCATTTTCGGATTTCGTAGTAGCCATATCCTTATTCTGAATACCGCCAGAGTTACAACCTCCATTAATTCACAATTAACACGCTATGGACACAGATTGATCTTTGAAATCGCTTATCTATTCACTATGCCCGCTTATCGAATCATTATTCTCCTTGATGCCCTAATTTTTCTTTTAATTTTTTTTTAAAAATCCATAAATAACCTAACTGGTTTGTCTTACCTACCTCAAAGACTTTTAAGTACCCGTAACGGCATCTAACCAATGCTCCTTTAATTCCATATGAAATCTTCAAAAGTTAGTATTGATTCCAACACAACTTTAGGTTACTTATCAAAAACGAATTAGCCTGATCTTTTCCTTCAAGGAATATCCTAAAAAACTTACACAGCTAAATTCCTCAGTGACTATCGATGACTTCAAGGGGTGGTCTCAGTTGTTTAATGATATATACACATATCCTCATTAACGGCTTGCGGACACAACGACACTAATTTTCTTATACCTCGATCAACCAACCATCACTAATATCATGTCAAGGATTGATGCCGCAAAACAAGTCAATTCAACCCAACCATCTATATCTATAGTCTTAAGAAAATGTCACAGATCTCGATGCAACTAGTACAAGTCTATAATCCTCAAATAAACGAGCAAGTTTAGGAAGTACAGGTAGAAATATAGGTTTAGAATCCCAAACAACACAAATACTTAAGAGTGTCAAGATTCAGAAATCTTGTCTTCTACCACGGTAGCGACACTCCTACACTTGTGCCATTACCAAGAAACCTCGATCCAAGGTATTGGGCTTCTTCACTGTATGATCCATGGAATAAGGACAATCCCTAATCAAACAGTCGAACTAATCACTCTTGAAACATGCTCCCAAAAGTCTCACCGAAACAAGGCATTCATCCATAAAGCTTTCATAAACATATTAGACAATATTTCTTAATCCTCGAGACCCATGATCCTTTTCACGTCAACCGCCCAAGGTCGACTTCACCTCCTATTTTACATGGGGAATACGCCTTATCTTCTTCCGAATATTGGATCACCGCAACGTCATCTTAAGTCTCAAAATCTACATCTCAACCTCAGTAGAATCTGAGCTATCTAAAAGAAGTATCTCCAAATCAATTATAAATCGACATCCTTAGATTCGCTATACCCAAATTGGCCCTAAGTTATACTAACCTCGAAACGATCAAATCTAAACCTTAAATCGAGATTAATTAACCTAGACCTCGAATCAACATTGATCAATTCAAGCACCCAATTGATACCAGTCAAATTCCAACATTAAGGTGTCCCCATACACCTTCTTCTTGGCCTTGCAGTCAGCCACTAATACTAGTAGTCCCCATCTAGGAGTCACTGCTAATACTTCCTTGAGACAGGAACAATTCGGATTAGGCGACTCCTAGAATATTAGTTAGAACGCATAAGCTAGCAAATCGAACTAAATCATCATTTCTAACTTAGTGCTAGCCTAAGTTATTGGGATTGGGGTAACCAAAACTACCAGGACTGGTTTAATCATCCTACACCTTCATCTACTTATTTGATCAATCTTAATTTAACCTAAACTTCTGCATACGATTCAAATCAAGCATAAGGTATCTCTTATCTCTGATACCAACCGTGACGGACCGAGTTATTTTTCTTGAATAATCACCATCAATAAACACATCAATAAAACCGATATTTAATATTGTAATTTTCTATAGAAATTTTGGTAAAATTTCCTTTGCAATTGGATGAAAATCAAAATACACCCTATTTAGAATAAATCGGTACAAGCATACAACTATACAAATTTAATATTTTGTCCTACAACACAATACATAGGACTACAATTATCACAACATCCATGACTTCAACATAGCATATGTAAACTACTATATTGGATCTAAGAGATGCCACTAAATACCTGTTATAAATCCATATATAACCTGCAGAAGTATAAATAAACCCAACACAGTGAAAATTAAGCTGTCCAATTATCAGTCATTTTGTACAGTATATATCAATCTTTTTAAAAGAAGAATATAAATATAAATATATATTTTTATCCAAACGTAAATTAAACTACAAGTTCTAAGTCTTCAACATGGTCTTTTAAATCCAATACTTAGTACACTTCTAGCCTCTATTCCAACTCGTTGAGTATATCAAACCTGTGTTACATTGGAGATAAGGAGAAGTAAGGATGAGTTAGAAAGCCCAACAAGTACATTATAATAAAATGATAATCAATATAGACCAGGATAAATAAGAAAGGCGTAAGCATGAAGAAGATACATTTAACAGGAATATGATTGGGTATGCTTTGGTAAACAGTTTATTTTTTCTTTTTAGTTTATAATTTACACATAATTATTTGTCTTTGCGGACCAGAACTAGTGAGTTGTACTAGCAAACGATGCAAGAGAACGAGGAAAGGAATGTATTCGTTACACATTCTAACGCACACGGTTACAGTTTAGGTCTGCAGCAGTTGGCCAACGGCTACATTTTAGGCCTACAGCACTCGGCCATAACAATTCGTCCCATATCCCCCGGGGATTAGGGTAATCCTCGTTCTTTCACAATAGTATCCCAGGTTGTACCATGAATATCGCCTACTCCCATGAGCGGCCAGAGTATTTTTTGAGCTCCCACCATGATGTACGTGGCAAGCCAGAGAGTATCACCTAATGAACATAAGTTCATGGTCCTAGTTTTAAGATTAATCTTTTATTTGAGGGGAAGTCCACCATGTCCATTTCGATTCATATTTTCTCCATTTATGAGAGTCACGTTTCCATATTACATATCACATATCATATTATGGACTTTCCGTCGATCACGCATACGATTATTATCTTTCTCTTGGATAGTTCATTCACAATAGCTTTAATCGAAAAATCGATTCAATCACGTATTCAATTGAGGGTTTTTCTCTCCATATACTTTGTACAATCTTAATTTTTCATTCGGATTGAAATCTTTTCACAGTTCAATTTGCACATACGATTATTGTAACGTAAGAGATTCTTATTACTAAGAGTTCAATTTAGCTTTGGGGCTTCCGGTTAACGATTATCTTCATCATTAGTTATTAAATACATTACTCGAGATAAGCAATTAAGCACATGCAATTATATATGCAACTTAATTAACAATTAAATATGTAAAAATTATGCAAAATTCATCATTTAACTCAGGTAAATAGTGCACATGAATAGTACACTTATGCACAAATCGGTTAATTTTTAAAATTTCGGACATCCAACAGGTAATTTATCGAACCCAAGGCATTGGTAATTATAATCCGAACTCAATTTATGCATTAAACCTCAAATTGAAGCTCAAACGGTGTTTGGGCATGGGTTAAGGACTTTGCGAACGAAATTCCACCAAATTCCATAAATTCAGATATCCAATCAGTAAATTAACTTACCTAAGTCATCCGTAATCATATTCTATTCCCAAATAAATCAAAAGTCCCAAAAATCAAAGCCCGAAACCACCCGGCCGCGGGGTTAGGGTTTCGTGAACGAAAATTTATATAATTCTACCAAATTGGGTACCCAATCGACAAATTAACTTACCTAGGGTGTGTATAATGGTATTCTAGTCTCAATTTATGAAAATCCCAAAAATCGGGTGCCGAAATTCACCCAATTGTGCATGAACAGCATACATGCGTGGGTGAGGGTTTCAGACATGCAAAACAGTGCGAAAATAATGAATTGGATGACGAATTTTACAAATATGCATAATTAGATTACGGGTATCACAATTATATGTATGGGGTCAGGTATCAGGGCAAAAATACCCAAAGAGGATCGAACAAAAATTAACAAAATCGAAAAAAAGGGTATGGATGTACTTGCCTCGACACGTACTACAACTTTTCCAACTAGCTCGAAATTGGAATCGGACCCGAAGGTCTCCATTTTCTCCTCTTCTCCTTCGCGTGGTTCTCCCTCATGCACGGTTCTCTGTACCTGCAGCCGCCGCTGCTTCGCCTCTCACGCTGTGTACAGCCTTCGCCGGCCACGCCGACCCCCCTTGCATGCTGCCTTCTTCCCCGATGAAACCTCCACCGCGCCACCACCTCGGCAAAACCCTAACCTTCACGCATACTCTCTC
>JAODPA010067775.1:0-10451 GCA_025585075.1 Nepenthes mirabilis | reverse complement strand
GGGGAGGATTTTAGAACACAAAAATCTCACCAATACCACTTGCAGAGATTAACAGAGGATCATCATATGATAAATTTTAGGATAAACAAAATGAACAACATATCTTAGGGATGCCAACTGCAGAAAACAACAGGGGATTTTCCCACTAATTGTTATTTACATTCCGTGATCCACAGGAAATTAGTCCACCAGAATAAACCACATTATCAAACAAAGAAGACCATGTCATTGTTGGCATTTATTCCCATTTTTTTCTTCTCAGTGGAAAGCAAGCAAGCTCACACAAAACCCAAAAGTGGGTAAGGTTTACTGCACAATAAAGAGTAGAGCATAGCAAGAACAGAAGCTCTAAAAGAAGTGAAGAATTCTCTATACACAAAAAAAAAAAAAAAAATCCTCTAAGATATTCGGCATATACTTGTATATACTGACCTTTTAAATATAACTTCCTGTGTGCTGCATCCATACAATTTTTATTTAAATTCTCTTTTTACCAATATCTACAACACACAAAGCTCTCCAACAACTTAAGCAAAATCAACTGATTGGGACAAGACCTCAACCTTCTTCAATTAGAAAGAAACATATCATTTGTAACATCCAATCAACCAACATAATACCTCACTCTCCCCCACTTGCTTTGTGGAGGATAGGATAGACAAATCTCCATAAGAGAAAAGGGTTCTTCGACTAGAGCTTTGTTCTTTGAATCTCCTTGGACGCGCTCACATTTCAGTTCCGATGTTAGAACATTGCCGTAGTTTTTTTTTTCGGCGCACGGCAGAGGAGACTCAGGAGGTGCAACAAAAATCTTACAATGCAGGGAAGAGTAGAGAAGAGAATACAGAATGATATAGAATAGGAACCCATGAACTGGACTAAATTAAGTGGTTGAAATCGAGTAAGTGCACAGACCATTTGACACAAATGTTAAATACTGTTAAAACTCGGATGATTACAAAAATGGATACTTCTTAAGCAAAGCGACCACACTAATAATAGCTTGAGATATCTGGCCACAAGCGGGCTGGAGTTAGAGCATGTGAAAGTGGGAACAATATAGCAGCTCTCTGTAGCTAGATTGTATCATCATTACCTGCTTTTGACAAAATTAAACCACCATATCCTGCTGCGTCAAAAATATTTTCCAAACGGGATTTTAGAATATCATAATAAGGATACCAAGGAGGCACCACAAAGTACAAAGAAAGTGCTGTATTTAGCACCCAAAATACTGTGTTACTTGAAAAATGTAACCCTTGTTCCCCCAAAATTTAAAATTCTCAATGCAATCCATCCGACAGGCACATCACTCTTGGTGAACGATGGAATGGCACTTGAAAAAGTAAGAAGACATGGCACATACATTACTAAACCCCTAGCATAAAGACAAAAAACCCTTCTTCATTAATAAATAAGAAAATAGAAAGAAAAAAAAACATGATTTTCCTTCACCCATAACGTCAGCATTCTAATCCAATGCCAATAGCACCGCTATACACTGCGATGATCATCATTTACAATGGACTCTCAAACATGTCATTTTTACAGCTCTCCAAAAGCTCACTTTTCATTTCAGATGTGAGAAGGACATTGCTAAAGCTAATTTGGTGCTTTTTTTTTTTTTTTTTTGGGACTCAAGAGGTACAAGAAAAATCTTACCAAGCAGTTCAGAGATCACTAATTGAATTATTGGGGAAGTTGGATAAATCTAATTGGATGAAATGAATTGGACTAAAACAATTGGTTGAAATGGAGAAGTGCATAACCATCAAATACTGTTTAAAACCGGGATGATAACAAATGGATATCTCTTTCGGCTCAGTTACCACACAATGTAATCTCACAAAACTAACAGAAGAAATCCTGCAGCTTGAAAAATGTTTTTTGATATTTAAATAAGAATGCCATAACAAGGATTCCGGGGGGCACAAAGGAACAAATAAGGTGCAGTATCTAGCACCCAAAACAACATGCTGCTTGAAAACATCACTCATGTTCCCTAATGTTAGAATATGCTTATCATTAGCGGTAGAATAGGTTTATTGATAGAATAGGATATGCTGATAGTATATTCCTTTATAAGGATGCTTTAGTCTGTTATTATGTTGTAAATAATATTATATATGTGAATATATCCCTAACTATAATTAAAAAGGTATTCCACAAAGTATCTTTCTCTTCTCTTTAATTATTCAATATGGTATCAGAGCCAGGGACTTCCTAACCCTTGCCACTGTTGGTGTTTTTCGGGTTATAGATGTGCCTCTTCAAACTAAAATAAGCCCCAAATCAATTATTTGCATTATACACAATCATCAGGCCAATCAAGCCATTTCAGTTTTTCACAGAAAGTTCATGTTTTATTAGCTAGATTTTGCTAAATTGTGTGTTTCTTCTACATTATTTGTTACTTGTCGAGATTGACTATCTTACAGTTGTGGATTTCCCGTTAATTTGAATGATTTTGTGTTGATTTGTGGTGTTAGTGGTTTTAAAATTTTTGTGTTGATTTGTGGTGTTAGTGGTTTTAAAATTGTGATGTGTGATTGAAAATGCTCTCCAGTTCTCTTCAGGTTCTCTTGTTTCATTATTTTTCTTGGGAAGAAATTTTCACTTATGTTGATTCTCACATCAAGATTGGTTAGGTTGGTTGTGGAAGGCTGTGTTTGGATTCATTCACTTTAGGGCCAGAGTGCCCGGTTAATTTGTTGACTTATCTTAATTATTTAATTATTGCAATAGTGGATTCTTATGGCTACTTGTTACCTGATGGTAGAGACATAAATGAAAAACTGAATTGTTTCCACTGAGGTCAAATTGGGCAGACCCAAAATAAGTGCTAGAGTTACATTGTAAAACTACTACAATCCCTAACGGTCAATTACCATATCTACTGAGGAATATTCACACCTACTTGCTTATTTAGTTTCTTTCTCCGCATCTATTCTTGACCAAATTGTTAATCCCACCATATATCTCTTGATGTCTTCTCGATATTGGTGTTTCAGATCATATGATTAGCATCATAGGTACCTTATCTGATTTTAATTTATGCACTCATTCATCCAACTTAATTGTGATTGATGGCACTTCTGCAAAAGTTGAAGGAACTGATTCTGTTCATTTGATCCCAACATCACACCTCTCTTCGGTTTATATACTTGCCGAAATTCGTTTAATTTGTTATCTATGAATGGATTCATTGAAGAGCATCATTGTGTAACATTTTTTCCCACTAACTATGAATTTTAGATCTTGCAACAAAGAGTATTAGTTCAAAAGGTTGTCATGTGTCAATATGTCTCTACTTGTTGTAGGAAGAACCAAATTAGTTCTAAAGGTCATCGTGTGTCAAGGTGTCTTTACTTGTTGCAAGATGAACCAACTCTCAGTGTTCATTCTACTGTTCCTTCTACACATCTCAAAATTCATCATTGATTGGGTCAACTTTCTCTCTCTAATCTGGAAAAAACTACGTCCACATCTCAATTCTGCTAAAGATTTATTTTGTAAAATGTATTAGTTTGCTAAACACCACCAAAGGTCATAAGACCCTCGAGTCAATATAGATGTGTCTACTCCTTTTGAGTGAGTTCACTCAAATATTTGGGGACCTTCCCTTATTTCATTAAAGCTGGAACTTTAGTATTTTATAAATTTCATTGATGTATTCACGAGTTACCTAGTTATTATAAGACAAATCGTTCTAAATTATATTATATTTCTATGCATTTTATGCTGAAATGAGGACTCGGTTTTCTACATGTCCATATTTTGTATAGAGATTATTCTTGTGAATATTTTTTCTTCTTCTTTTTCATCATTTATGTCCACCAAGGGATTTTTCATGAGTCGTCATGTCATGATACCCCCAATGTCACAAACAAAATGAAGCAGCCGAGAGAAAGAATAAACATTTAATAAAAGTTGCAAGAGCTCTCTTATTCAACATGGGAGCCTCAAAATTGTTTTAGAGTGAGCCAATATTGTAGATTGTGACCTTATTAATCAAATACCCTTAGTTGTCCTTAAGGAGAGATTCTTTATATTATGTTTTATTTCCTGAAAAGCCATTACATCCGACCCCAACCGAGTCATGAAAAGCCTACAACTATTTTTGGGTGTGTCTATTATTTTCATGATATCCGACCCCAACCGACTAGCTTGAACACAAATCCCTGCAATGAATGTGTCTTGGGAATACTTGTACTCATAATGGATATCGATGTTTCTATTCAAAGTTTCGGACAATTTTGGGTATTCTTCTACGCCATATTTCATAAGTCTAAACCCTTTTTATTTTGAAATGCCTTCATCTAGTCCATCATCTAGTACCCCTTTTAATGATGATATTCAAGTTTATGGGAAATTGTATTTCCGTCTCATGTGTTAGAATCCAAACCGAGCCATGTAAATTTTTATATGTTTCTCGCATTCTTCAATTTTTTTAGGAATTTAGGTGAATTGAGTTTGAATTTTAGTACTACAAAAAAAAAAAAAAAAGATACCTTATTATAAAAGTTGAAAACTTTTAATATACACTAACACCAAAAGCCAAAAGGCCAAAAACTCTATATATGAGGGAATGAATTATAGTAATCTTCCTCCATATCCAATTGTTACCTATTGATATTGATTGCTTATTTATATTTCTACACTTACAATTAACAACTTATTTGAGTTCGACATACTCGACACCAATATCTTTTATATAGTTAGATCCTAGGATTAACCTCGATACTTAAGTATGCTAGGGGTTCAACTTGATTGGTGTTTGGCTCCCAACAATATTGGATGAGCCTTACAATTTTGTGACTAAAATTTGGAATGTGACAATTGGTATTAGAGCTTGACTTACGAGATGAGCGTTAAAAAAGTCTCAATTTTGGGAAAAGTTAATATGGTGGAATAGTGATGGCCCAAGCGATGCCCCAACCGACTATTTATATGACACCTACGATTCAATCCGTTACTCAGGTAAATTCTACGGTTCATCTAACCATAATGACTTATCTTGAAGCTCTTTATAAAAAGGTGATTGAGCTCAAAACCTTAGATGAATATTTTAACAGGATGGAAAGATGGATGGATAATTTCATCATCCAGTTGAAATCCTTTGAAAAGGTGGTCAATGACCTAATTGAGGATTTGCATGACTCAATAAGAGTGTTACAAGAAGAGAATGTCAAACTCACCAGCAAGGTAAGCCTTCTAGTGTACGCTGCTATAACTAATGGCAGTGCCTTCGGCCGTGGCAGAATTAAGCCTCCAGAGCCTTGCTCATATGGTGATATGCGAGATTTAAAGGAACTTGACAACTTCATTTTCAATCAGGAACCGTACTTTAGGGCTACGAAGATGCATTCAAATAAGGCCAAGGTTTTCTTGGAGATAATGTACCAGACCGGGGATTATAAATTGTCTAGTGCACCAAATACATGGAAAATGCCACTAGAGATTGAGCATTGACACGTGGGAAGAACTTAAGAGAGAGCTAATGATACAGTTTTATCTTAAAAATACTAAATTCACAACATGAATAAAGTTAGAATAGTTTAAGAATACTAGGACAATCAGGAACTTCGTTAAATCTTTCTTGGCATGCACGTTAGACATCAAAGACATATTTGACAATGATCGTCTCTTTCATTTCATAGATAACTTGCAACAATAGGCTCAAATGAAGTTATTCAGACAGCAAGTACAAGATTTAACTTCTGCCCAAAATGCAGCTAAAAATTTTATTGATTATACCATTAAGAGGGGCAACCACAATCAAAAAATAGTGGTAATCCATCAAGAAGCCTACGCAAAGTGCATCCATTGTCATTAAGTTAGAAATCAAGGCCAATAGTGAGGGAAGTAGCGTTTGAAAAAATTTGTTGCCAATGAACTCCCAAAGATCTAAGAAAAGCATCAGTATGTCAGCGAGTAAGAAGATGCCTTTTAGTTGGTGTTTCCCATGTGACAAGCTGCATAAGGTGATATAGTGCCCACACTAAGTGCACTACAAGGGAGAAGTGATCAACCGAAATCAAGAGACGACGAGGATGATGGGATTAAGCTTGCACAGGGACAGTCCACCTCTTGTATGACATGGAGAAGTATGCTTAGACATCCACTAAGTCCATAAACCAATGTATATGGAAATTCAAATAAATGGAAGGAGTGCCTGTATCATGGTTGACATGGGCACCATTCACTACTTCATGATGAGGATTGAGGAGGATCGATTGGGTATACAGTTGAAACGAGATGACGGCAACATGAAGGCCATGAACTCAAAAGCAAAACCCATCCTTGGTGTTGCCAAATCTATGCCAATGTGACTTACAAAGTGGAACGGGAAGCTGAACTTTTCCACATAACTTACGAATAAATTTGACATGATTTTGGGGATAGACTTCCTTAATGCGACTAAGAGAGTGCCCATATCCCACTTAAACCCGGTGCTCCCCATGGGTAGGAGTTTGTGTGTAGTTTGCATTTCTAAAAGGTCAAAAGAAATCGAGAGGAAAGACAAGAACAAGGTGTTGTCTGCACTCCAGCGCAAAAAGGGTATGAAGAAATATGAGCCTACCTTTCTCACAATGTTGTTAATGGACAAAGACGTCAAGGCTAGGTCTTCACCACCTAAAGTCATCCTACTAGAGAAATTCAAGGAGTCGATGCCAACGAAGTTGCTTAATGTTCTTCCTACCCGAGAGAGCTATAAATCACCAGATTGAATTGACACTAGGAGCAACGCCACATGCTTGAGGAGCATAAAGGATGGTACATATTGAGCTGGCGGAGCTTCTAAAATAACTAGATGTATTGAAAAACTTATGGTTCATCTACCCTTTGAAAGTACTTTATAGAGCCCTTGTTCTATTTTAGAAGCAGCAAGATGGGAGTCTACAACATTGCATTGACTACAAGGCTTTAAATAAGGTGAATATGAAAAATTACTATTTGATTCCTTTGATCACTAACTTGTTTGATCATTTGAACGCGAAATATTTCACGAAACTCGACCTAAGGTCAGGCTGTCACCAAGTCAGAATCACGATGGAAGATAAGACAAAAACTACATGCGTTATAAGATATGGAACTTTTGAGGGTCTTGTAATGCCCTTTGGATTAACTAACGCAAGAACAATATTTTGCACGTTGATGAACCAGGTATTCCATGAATACTTAGACAAATTTGTGGTGGTTCACTTAAATGATACTGTGATATATGGTTCACACCTAGAAGATCACTTGAAGCACCAGATTTTAGTGTTTTAGAAGTTAAAGGAGAATTATCTTTATGTGAAGCATGAGAAGTGCTCATTTGCTCAAGAGGAGATTAGTTTACTAGGACACTTCATGCGATGAGGTTATATCAAGATGGATTCAAAGAATGCGCAACCTATCTCAAATTGGCAAGTCCCGACAAGTACAAGCGAGCTGCGCTCATTCCTTGGCCTTGTTAAATACAATCGACACTTCATAAAAGGGTATCCAAAAAAAGCAGTGTCTTAGACATACTTATTCAAGAACGATAGGATATGGGATTGGCCAGAGGCATGTTAATAAGCCTTTGAAAGCTGATGTGTGTGGCACTAAAAGAGCTTGTGTTAGCCCTTCCAGATGTTACCAAGCACTTTGAAGTGCAAAATGACACATCGGATTTTGTCTTCAAAGGGGTCTTATTGCAAGAAGGCCATCCAATGATCTGTGAGAACAAGAAGATAAATGACCCCGAACGGTTTTATGCAGCCCAAGAGAAAGAGTTGCTAGTAATCGTGTACTATCTAAGAACCTAGAGATGTCATTTACTAGACCCCAAGTTCATGGTAAAAACCAATCACACTGCTGCCAGCCATGTCCTCACAAAACCAAAGTTAACTTTAAAGCAGGCTCGGTGGTAAGAGTTCCTAGCTGAATTCGATTTTGAGCTAGAACATAAAAAGGAGCACCACAACCAGACTACATATGCCCTTGGTTAAAAAAAAAAATAGAACCTCGCCACCATGTCTCAAGTAGCCTGCCTATTAGCAAGCGGTATCACCACAACCATCAAAGAACGGGTAAAGTTAAACCTTGAAAAGGACCCCATAGTCATGACTCTACTTTAACTTAATCGCAAAGGCAATATTCGAAGATTCTAGATTGATGATGGACTGATCTTCACAAGAGGATACTAAATTTTTATACCTAAGGTTGGAGGCCTAAGAAGAATGCTCTTTAGAAAGTATCATGACATATTATAGGTTGATCACTCGATATGGTAATATACCCTGACTCTACTATAGAAGGACTATCACTGCCCTAAGATGAAGGATAATGTGGCAAGATATATAAAGACATGTCTCATCTGTCAACAAGATAAGTTAAACGACAGAAGCCGATGGGGTTGCTGGAACCCCTTATGGTATCTAGTAGACCATGGGAAGAGTGTCCCTCGACTTCATCATGAGGATGCTCAAAGTATGCCACTTTTTTCTAACATTAGAGATTGTTCGGGGGAGGAGGCAATGTCCCTTTTCTTCAAGCACATCTTCAAATATTGAGGACCGCCCTAAAGTATTGTGAGTGATAGAGATAGTCACTTTATCGGAGCCTTCTGATCAGAACTCTTCAAACTGCTCGGTTCAAAACCAAATATCTCATCAAACCATCATCCTCAAACTGAAGGTCAAACGGAAAGATTCAATGGCCTACTTGAGGAGTACTTAAGACATTTTGTGAGTGTCAGCCAAAAAAATTGAGTGAAGATTCTCAATATTATTCAATTTTATTTTAATTCTTAAAAGTACTCTTCTTCAAACAAGAGTCTTTTTAAAACTATAATAGGTTAACAGTCGCTTCTTTCACACATCGTGGTTGAGCCATACAAAAGTAAGTGTCCTCGTGTTTACAACTTTGCCTAGAGGTGGAAGCAGAATAAAAAGATTACCAAAGCCTATCTAAGGAAAGCATCTCATCGAATATGAAGTAGGCAGATCAAAACAGGTGGCCAATGCAATTCAATGTGGGAGATATTATATTAGTGAATTTCTCCAAGAGTAGATATGACTCCTCAAAGGAAAAGACAAGATCCTCATACGAAAATCTGAAGACCCCGTCTAGATTATTGCTCATGTGGAAAATGCCTTATACAAAATAGATAATCTATAATGGACGTAGGTCCACCCAGTCTTCCAAATAAGTTGTTTGAAACCATATTACCCGACATGGAAGACCCTTCACGCAATCTGTCATAGCGCACTGATATTAGACTAAAGCAACCACTAGTGCCAGAAGCTGAAGAAATTATAATTGAACAAAAGGTGACCACATCAACAAGAAAGAAAAAAGAAGTACTCGTAGGACGGAAGGGGAGACCAATAGAAGAAATAAATCGTGAACTTGCTGAAAATGTGAGACTAAAGAGTTAAAAAGGTCAAAGCTATCCTAAAAATTAAGTCAATGAGGACGTTGACAACCTGTGAGGGGGAAGATGTTAGAATCCAAATAGATATATATAAATGTTTACATAATTTTTATAGCATCCTTAAATGTTTTTAGGAATTTAAGTAAATTTAACATTATGAAAACAAATTAGATACCCCATTGTAAAAGTTGAAAACTTTCAATGTATATTAGTGCGAATGGTCAAAATGCCTAAAACTTTCTATGTGAGAGAATGAATTCTAGTAATATTCATTTATATCTTATTCATACCTATTGCTATTAATTGCTTGTTAGTATTTTCGCACTTTCAATTAACGACCTACTTGTATTTGACAAACTTGGCACTAGTATTTTTTTCGTGGTTGTGTCCTAGGATCGACCCGACACTTAAATCTGTTCACGGGTCAATTTAGCTAACATTCAACTCTAAACGGGAATAGGCATGCCTACACAATTTTGTGACTATAAAATTTGAACCGTGACATCATGCACCTTTACCACGTGCGCCTTATTGTCCACTTGTCTCGTAGACTTATGTTCATGGTCTTCATTGGATGTTTTCTTTCATCTCCTAGAGTGGATCCTAAGACAGCCCCTATCAATTCAATTCTTCTGTCTAAAGATACTCTTGATCAAAGTGATCAATTTAGACCTTTTGATAGCATTGCGCTCTTCTGCTATGTTATCTTATGTTGGTGTTTCCTCTTCTTAGCAGGCATTTGTGTTTCACCTTGGACACAATTAATGGACCTAGATATGTATTCAAAACTATTTCTCATCTTAGTTGGCAGGCAGTTATGAAAGAAGAGACGGTTACAATTGGGCATAATCCCATGTGTTTTGGCCTTTTCGCCTCCAAGGAAAACACCATTGGCTGTAAATGAGTATATATGGTGATAGACAACCCAGATAATTCCTTAGCTCGGTAGAAAGCTCATTTAGAGGCTAAAAGATATGCTAGATATATGGGGTAGTAACACGGATATCGAAAATATTTTAAATTAAAAGAGATTTGATTTGATTTT
>JAODPA010067774.1:0-10452 GCA_025585075.1 Nepenthes mirabilis | reverse complement strand
ATTGGATAAATATAAACTTAATTTTTGAAAATTGGCTGTAAGAGATTTGATCATTGCATTAGATTAAAAGCACTTCTGAGCATTATGATATTCAATGTGATATTTTTATTTTGAAAAGGAAAAAAACAAAAAAGGAGCGTGCATCGATAAAGCATTTTGAAATTTTGTGCAGATTCAATGTGATATTTTTATTTTTAAAAGGAAAAAGACAAAAAAGGAGCGCGTATCGATAAAGCATTTTGAAATTTTGGGCAGCGGTGGCCATCAGCCGTTTTGGGAATTTGTCAATCTCCAGAAGCTGTTATTTATTAATAAATTATTCTATTCTCAAAAGCATAAATTCACGGCAAATTGCTACGATGAAATCTGTTAATATATACCCAGCTGTCCCTGAAGTACCTCACAATAACAATGCCCGCCCACTGACCGGGATTGGGCCACTCGACCTTTGATCAGGTTGTCGTAGAAGAATTCTTCAGCTGTGACTCGATGGATCCTAAACAAAGAGGCGGACACCCGTTTCTCTGATGAGAGAAGTGAGTCACCAAGTGAATGAAAGAGTGGAAGTGGATATACGAGAGGTAGGCCCCCTCCCCCTCAGATAATGTTTGCTAATGTATGCCATCATTTAGAATTGTCAAATAACTGCTAGAAAAGAATTCTACCGCAAAGTTAAGGCGCTCATTTGTAGTTAGAAGCTTGCCATTTTCGCTATTCTGAAACCTAGGGTGAGCGGCAAAACAGCAGAAAAAATTGTCAACAGATTGAGAATTGACAGGCAAACAATCAGTGGTGCAAGAGGCTTCTCCGGTGGAACCTGGATTCTTTGGCATTGGAAGATCATTGAGGTGTCTGTCCTGCATATGTTAGAACAAGTGGTGCGTCTAGGCATTAATAATAGCAATGGGGGCCTGGGGAGTCTTATCTATATTGCATATGCTAGTACTAAAAGTTACTCGTGTATGCACCTTTGGGAGGATCTTGAAGAATTCTCCAAATGCTTCTCCCTTCCATTGTGTGCATTGGGAGATTTTAATGACATTATGAGCTCCGTTGAAAAATTAGGAAGGAAGCCCATCTTGGTAAGTGCATTAAATTTTAGAGTTTGGTGGAGAGTTGTGGCCTAGCTATATGGTGGAACATGAGATGGCCACCTGCCCCTGTCCAAAAGAGGCTTGACAGAGCCTTTGCAAACAAGGAGTTGAAGTTTCTAAATATTATTGCTGTTACCAATCTTCAGAGTCTTCTCGGATCATTGCCCTACCTACTTAGACACCGAAGATGGTAAAAGGAGGCAGACAACTAACAAGTTATTTCATTGTGAGACAATGTGGTACAATCACCCGGATTTCAAGAGTATTGCACAACAAAATTTAGGCTGTCGAAAAGGGGACATGCCATTGAGAAACTAAATGCCCAGAAAGATCAGGCGCTTGTCTGGAATAGGGCAAACATTGGCAATATTATACATGAAAACTCTGTCTTGAGCCGATGCATCAAAGGAGTCCAAACAGTTCTCCGTAGAATCGATTCCATGAGACCGAGCAGGCTTGAAGTTGATCTTCTAGCAAGGTTTAAGAAAATCATCAACATGGAGGAAGAGTTTTGGCTCCGGAAATCCAAAGTGAATTGGATGATTCACAGCGAGAGAAATATGAAGTCCATTCATGCTATTACTTTAAGCTGGAGAAAAAGAAATAAAATCACTACCCTCAATGATAGGGAGGGAAATTGGCAAAATAACAGTGATATACTAAAAGATATGGAACTCCAAAATTTTAAGAATATTTTCTGTGATCCAAACACCCTCAGGAAGAAGAATATCCCCTTGCGGTGGCCACAGTCAGAGACTGGTGAGTTAGCTTCCTTGGGAGTTGCCCCTTCCATGGAAGAAGTCAAAGAGGCCATGTTTTCCATGGAGCCTTTCAAAGTCTCGAATCCTGATGGGTTTCAAGCTTTCATCTTCCAAAACCAATGGGATGTGGTCCAGAAAGACATTCATCTAAGGCCTTTCAAGGTGTACCCTCACACGTGGGCCTTAATCACACGCATATGTCCGCAAGATCCTAGCCAATTTCGTCTATCTCCTTTTATAGTGTGATTTACAAGGTCATCATCAACTTGGGTTGATCCTGAGCAAAATCATTGTCCCAAAACAAGCTAGCTTCATCGAAGGGAGGAATCCTCACGACAATATTTTGAAATCATCCATTCTCTCTAGAAGGCCAAAGGTAAAAAATGCAGGTTTAGCCCTCAAGATTGATCTTGTCAAAGCCTATGATGAGATCCACTAGAGCTGTGTCTATCCTCATTTGGCCTTCCAAATAATTTTTTTGAACCCATAATGAAGTGTATCTCGAGTCCTTCCTTTGCGGTTACTTGGAATGAGAAAATCTCAAATTCACTCCAATTGTCATGCGACCTGAGACAAGGGGACCCTCTTTCCCCCTACATCTTCCTTTGATACATCAAGTGCTTAATGTTGGGGTTCGGAGGGGCAATGCCGGTCGGACAAATTTGAGTGGACAAAATGGCATAGCGGAAAACTCAAACCCCCCGTCAGTTGGTCGGCCATCAATTTAGTAGGGCACAGAAGTAAAAAATTGCACAACGTTTTTAACATGGAAATCCTTCATAAATCGAAGAGAAAAACCACGGGACAAATTCCGAACAATCTTTTACTATCTAAAATTGGTTACAAGAACCCCTGAGATAGAGTATTTGCTATACACCTGAAATAGAATAAAAAAAACAAATTCAGAGTAAGAAAACTCTCATTTGCTATTATCTATCTATTTTTCTTCTTTCCTTCATCTCACTAGTGGTACACTCCACTCTCTTTAATTTTACAAGTATGGCGGTAACAGTGAACGCCAAGAGCTCCGTTCGACTCTCTGTTACACTGCTGTTATCCTGCTGCTCTCTTTCTTTCTTGTGTGTTTGTCTATTTGCCTGAAGCGCCTGGTGTACCATTATAAAGACTTTGGCTCCAAAATCATCTGCTCACTTGGGCCCATTTTTGCACATGATTTGTTACGCTAACCCTGTCTATTCCTATGACTTCACCAGTGTCGTGCTTCTCCAAACATGAATGCTCTGCAGGTCAACCACTTTACTTAGACGGCACATACCCTGCAGGTCAGTTATCTACTCTATAAAACTTATAAATTCTGAAAAGTCAACTGGTCTGCAAGTCAACTACCTGCTCTGCAAATCTTACCAACTCTGACCCTTTACATCACTCCTGTAAAAACACTCCAGAAATCCACTCTAGATTTCCTCGCTGTAAATGCATTCCGAAAATTCGGATTTTCACTCTGGATTTTCACTCCGAAAAATCCACTCCTGGAATTCCATTCCGGCCGAATCATTCCAAAAGTCTATACCGAAATTCCAAACCGGTATTTTCCACTCCGGAAAATGCAAACCCACCAATCATTTCGGCCATTTTTGCACAACAGGGCAATTTTGCCCTCTCTATACTCCGAAATTTCCCTCTCCGAAAAATTCACTCCGAAATTTCTCTCTCCGGCAAGTTCCACTCTGGAATTCTCCTCTCCGGCAAGTTCCACTCCAAAATTTACCACTTTGGAAATCCACTCCGGATTTCTCACTCCAACTAATTTCAATCCGGTATTTTCCCACACTGGAGTGATCCCAATAAACTTCCCTTCACGACTTGTGAGAAAACTTTTCCCTTTTTCGGCGACTGTCATCGCCTGCCTTTCGGCAACTTTCCCTCAATTGGGATCCCGCCATTGGCCTCCTCAAGCATAAATGATACATTCTTCTGCGCCACTAAACCTGGAGTACTCTTATTCTCCTTCAGCTCCTTTTTGGCGGTCCAATCATTATCCCTTATACTCCACTTTGGCCACCTCCTCCTACCACATTGACTAATACCCCATTTGGTCATCTTGTGATTTTCCTTGGCAACCCAAACCTTCATCAGGTACCAACCTGATCTCCTATTTCCCTTTGCTATAATTAAGGCGCCTTTGGTGAGTTTCCACTGGCCATCTTCAAACGCCGTCCTGAAACTTTCCGGTTGAAATTACATTCAATCTCAAATTTGGGCATGTCGGACACCTTTCAGTACGAGTTTGTTTCCGTCGCTTATGGTCAAGCAAACATCCCCGATGCCAATAATCCTTGACAAGCCACCGTTACCCATTTTCAATACCCTGTGATCTATGGGCGTATAACTCATGAAATGGGACTTCCTTTGTATCACATGGTGAGGCCCTACTGTCCATCACCCAACTAATCTCCTGGCATGGTAGGCTCTGTGCTTCCCCTACGTGGATAGCAAGAAGGTCTCCACAGAAAGCGATAGTATTCCCATGATCATTGTCATGATCCCGTCTCTCCTGACGATTGCCTCTTCCCTCCTTCTCCCGCTTCCTCTGCGGGCAGTTTTACTTCGTGTGGCCCTTCTTGCCATAGTGGAAGCAGGTTTTTTCCTAAAACTTGAACCGGCTATTACTCCTTTTCGATTTTTCGCCTCGTTCCCTTAATTTCCCTCGTCCTCGACCGCTGGTTGCCACAAGCAAACTTGGCTCCCCTGAGGCCTCACCGCTTTCCTTTCACCTTGATTTATTTATAGGCAGGGAAGTTATGACCTCATCAAAGTTGAGCGGGTCCTTCTCGAACAGCGGCGTCGTGACAATATAATCGTACGAGGCCGACAAGGACGTCAACAACAACACTGTCTTCTTCCTTGATATTCTCATCAAGGGTTGACATCTACATCACAATCTGGTTGAACTCATCCAAGTGCTTCTCAAAACTTTCTCATCCGACAGACATAGGTTATAGAACTGTTTCTTCATATGCAGCCTCGTCGTCAAGGATTTAGACTTGTACCTACTTTTAAGCTTCTCTTAGACCTCTGCTGGGTCTGACAAGCCAATGACCTCCTAAAGAGTATTACCTGCAAGATACAACTTGATCGTGTAATTAGCAAGATCCCTCTTGTCTTGCCACTCATCCTCTGTCATGTTTTTCGGCCTGTCTTCCTTCATCCGCAGTACTTTTACTGTTCCTTCCTGAGTCAAAATATTCATCACTATTTCCTACTAAAGGATAAAATTATTTTACCCATTAAATTACTTCACATTAAACGGCACATTCCTTGATGACGATGCTATCAAGCTCAATGTTTACAACCCGCTCTGATACTATTTGTTGAGGTTCGGAGGGGCAATGCCAGTCAGACAAATCCGAGCGGACAGAATGACACAGTGGAAAACTCGAACCCTCCCTTCAGTCGGTCGGCCACCAATTTAGTAGGGCACAGGAAATAAAAATTGCACAACGTTTTAAACGTGAAAACCCTTCATAAATCGAAGGGAAAAATCACAGGACAAACTTCGAATAAACTTCTACTATATAAAATTGGTTACAAGAACCCCTGAGATAGAGTATCCACTACATACCCTAGATAGAATAAGAAAAACAACTTCAGAGTAAAGAAACTCTCCTTCACTTTTATCTCTTTGTTTTTCTTCTCTTATTTCTCGCACTAGTGGTGCATTATCGACATGATCCCGTCTCTTCTTATAATCGCGTCCTCCCTCCTCTTGAAGAAAGAGCAAAATTGTCCGGTTGCACCAAAATGGCCAGAATGTGATGTGGCCGGAGGGGCAATGTCGGTCTGACAAATCCGAGCGAACAGAATGACGCAGCGAAAAATCCGAACCTCCCGTCAGTCGGTCGGCCACCAATTTAGTATGGCACAGGAGACAAAAATTGTACAATATTTTTAACATGAAAACCCTTTATAAACCGAAGGGAAAAACCACGGGACAAACTCCAAACAAGCTTCCACTATATAAAATTGGTTACATGAACCCCCGAGATAGAGTATCCGTACACACCTGAGATAGAATAAAAAAACAACTCCAAAGCAAGAAAACTTTCCTTTGCTTTTATCTCTCTGTTTTTTTTCTCTCATTCCTCTCACTGATGGTGCATTCTATTCTCTTTAATTTTACAAGTGTGACAGTAATAGTGAATGCCAAGAACTCCGTTCTACTCTCTGTTACACAGTTGCTATCCTGCCGCTTTCTTTCTTCCTTGTGTGTCTGTATACTTGTTTGAAATGCCTGGTGCGCCCTTATAAAGACTTTGGCTCCAAAACCATCTGCTCACCTGGCCCCACTTTTGCACATGATTTGTCACGCCAACCTTGTCTATTCCGGAGTGGAAACTAAACGGCCACATCACATTCCTGCCATTTTAGCGCAACTGGGCAATTTTGCCCTCTCTACACTCTGGAATTTTTCTCTCTGGCAAGTTCCACTTCGAAATTTGCCACTTTGGATTTCTCACTCCGGCTAATTTCAATCTAGCATTTTTTCACTCGGGAATGATCCCAACAAACTTTCCCTCACAACCGTGAGGAAATCTTCGCCTTTTTCCTGCGACCGTCATCGCTTGCCTTTCGACAGCTTCCCCTCAGTTGGGATCTCGGCATCAGCCTCCTCAAGCTTGATTGATACCTTTTTCTGTCCCACTGAACCTAGAGTACAATCATACTCCCTTACATTCCACCTTGGCCACCTCCTCCTGCCACCTTGACCAATGACCACGTTGGTCACCTTGACATTTTTCACTCCGAAAAATGCAAATCTGCCAACCATTCCGGTTGGAGAGGAAAATTTTGGAGTGAAGAGAGGGCAAAATTGCCCGGTTGAGCCAAAATGGCCAGAATGGTTGGCAGGTTTGCATTTTCCGAAGTGAAAAATGCCGGTTTACTTTTCCGGAATGGAATATGCCAATTTGGAATTCCAGTATGGAATTCCGGAATAATTTGGCCGGAATGGAATTCTAGAAGTGGATTTTTCGGAGTGAAAATCTGGAGTAAAAATCCGAAGTGGATTTCCGAAATACATTTACAGAGAAGAAATCCGGAGTGGATTTTCGGAGTGCTTTTGTAGAAGTTATGCCAAGGGTCAGAGTTGGTAAGATTTGCAGAGCAGGTAGCTGACTTGTAGACCAATTGACCTCCCAGAATTTGTAAGTTTTGTAGAGCAGATAGCTAACCTGCAAGGCATGCGTTGTCTGAGCAGAGTGGTTGACCTGCAAAGCATGCGTGTCTGGGGAAGCGCGGGACTGGTGAAGTTATAGAAATAGATAGGGTTGGCATGACAAATCATGTGCAAAAATGGGCTAGGTGAGTAGATAATTTTGGAGCCAAAGTTTTTATAAGGGCGCATCAGACGCTTCAGGTAAATAGACAGACATACAAGGAGGAAAGAGAGCGGCAGGATAGCAACAGTGCAACCGAGAGTGGAACGGAGCTCCTAGCGTTTACTGTTGCCGTCACACTTGTAAAATTAAAGAGAGTGGAGTGCACCGCCAGTTAGAGGAATGAGGGAAGAAAAGCAGAGAGATAAGAGCGAATGAGAGTTTCCTTACTCTGGGGTTGTTTTTCTTATTCTATCTCGAGTGTGCAGCGGATACTATATCTCGGGGGTTCTTGTAACCAATTTTATATAGTGGAAGCTTGTTCGGAATTTGGCCTGTAATTTTTCCCTTCAGTTTATTAAGAATTTCCACGTTAAAAACGTTGTGTGATTTTTGTTTCCTTTGCCCTACTAAATTGGTGGCCGACTGACTGACGGGAGGGTTCGGGTTTTCCACTGCGCCATTTTATCGGTTTGGATTTGTCCAACCGGCATTGCCCCTGCGAATCCCAACACTTAACAAATCAGTTTGGCAGTGGCAAATGGCGCATGAAAACCATTTAAGGTTTGTAAGAAGAGACCAGCCTTTTTACATCTTTTTTCTTACAGATGATCTCATCCTGTTCTCCAAAGCCACTGTTGAACAAGCCTACACTATTACAAAGACGCTCAATGTCTTTCGTCAAGCATCAGGCGAGAGTGTTAACCTTCAGAAATCAGAGTTCTTCATCTCCTCCATCTCCAGTAGTGATCTTGCCATGAAGATCCATGAGGCATACGGTTTCAAGAGAGCCAGAGACTTGGGCAAATATCTGGGAGTTGGACTTGCCCACGATAGATTCACCAAGGAGCACCATGCTGCAGTCATTGAAAAGGTATATGGAAAATTTCAAGATTGGAATACGAAGTACTTATCCGTGACAAGTCAAGCAACTCTGATCTAGACTGTTACACAGGTTATTCCCTCCTATGTGATGCAAACTCATATACTTCCTATCAGCACTAGTGAGCATCTAGACCGTATGAACAGGAACTTCCTTTGGGGTGATCAAGGATTCACCTAGTGCACTGGGAAGATGTTTGTTGTCCCAAGGACTTCAGTGGCCTGGGCTTGCGAAGTGCTAAGGATTGCAACTTAACTTTGCTGGGGAAGTTGGGGTGGGAGCTTATTAGTTGATCTGATGTTTAACCATAGGCAAAGTTTTTAGAAGCAAGTACCTTAATATTGATTTGGAGCTGCTGATGGGCTGTGGGGGATGGCAGAAAAGTTTATTTTTGGAAGGATGTGTGGCTGGGTGTTACTCCCCTGATCCAAAAAGCCAAATCCAGCATTCCCACTGAACAACTCCATTGGAAGGTGGTCGACTTCATACTCCAAAATGGGAGTTGGAACTGGTCATTATTCGAAGACAAACTACCCCAAGAGGTCTATTTAGGTATTAGAGCCATTCACCTACCCAATCCATAGTTTTCCAATAATAGAAACCTTTGGTACGGTGAGTCCAAGATTTATGGCGTGAAAAAGGCTTATGAAAGGCTCCTGGGAACAGGAGCCGCGGGGCAAATTGGTGGAAGGAGGTTTGGAAACTCAACATTCCTCCCAAATATTCTCACAAACGTACAGAGGAACTGGAGGAACATGTGTAGGTTCGATGAATGCCACCATTGTAATGAAGTGGAAACTGTCATTCATATCCTTAGAGATTATCCTAAGGCAAGGGCTGTTTAGAAGGAGGTCCTGGGATCGGAATACAAGTCAAGCTGGCATGCAAATGGCCTTTCCACCTGGATTCGAGCAATTTTTCTTGGCCAGTAGACAGTGGTTTCGCATCTTGTGTGCAAGTTCGTGCAAGTTCATGGCTACTCTTTGGCTCTTGTGGAACAAGAGGAACGGGGCGGCCCTTAATGATGAATTTAAAGAAGACTGTGCCCTGGCCTCAACCGTTGCCTTATTGGCCACGAGATTCAACACCCCAACTATGCTTTAATGCCTTGCCACAGCTGACAAAGGCAGGATGCTAATGGGGAGGTGGAAAGCTCCACAAGAACCTCGGTGCAAAGTGAATAGCGATGCAAGCCAAGACTCTCGAGACTAGGCTATAGTATTAGCAGGGTGTACAGAAATGGGACAGGAAAGTGAATATTTGACTACTCGAGGAATATTGATAGAATAAACATCCTTGCTGCTGAATCAATGTTATCTACTGGGCCTTATGGACTTGTGGACCAAGAGCCTCGGAAAGGTCATAATCGAGTCTAATTCCTTTATTGTGAAGCAAAGGATTACTGCTCCTACGCTGGTCTCTGACCCAGATAGAGTTGTGGCTGAGTGTAGAAACCTGATCTCCCTCATCTCGGAATGCCGTATGAAGTACACATACACGAAAGAAAACATTGCAGCCAACAAGCTTGCCAGATTGGGCGCAAAATTTGACATTATCATGAATGGATGATTATGCCGACTGCACTAAAAGGGTTTGTCTCGGCTGAGACCACATAAGAAAAATGCGAACAGGATGAGGGCCTTCGCCCACGACCCAGGTTGATGCAAATTTCCCATTGCCCCTCTTTTCCTTTTCTTATGCTATGTAATCAAAAAAATTCTTTAATTATTGAGAAAATATATATTTTTTATTTTTTTTATATCCAGATAAATTTACGTAGATCAAACTTTCCCTAGGGTTGGTAAATTGAAATCACCATTTTTAAATAGGCGAAATAGATGAATTCGAGGGAGCAAGTGCCTCTATTTAATTTAACTAATCCTGCGCAGGGTCGCGGGCAAGGACAGAAACAGTGGGAAAAAAACAAATGAAGTATCGGTCAATTAACGAAATTTAAAAATTTACACTGTTAATTAAAATTTTAATAATAATTTTATACTGTAAATATATACCTTCATATAAATATTCTTTTATGCTTAAAATATAGAACGCTAGGCCCCATTCAATATGTATTGAAAAAGGTTCATAAGAAAATGGGAACTTCAATAATTGAAACTACTTTGTACATATTGTTCAAACATCATATTACGAAATTAAAATATCTAAGTGTTGGGCCCCAGTGTAAAGGCCCACAAAAGCACGGCCCAAATAAAAGAGGCCCAGACGAGAAGCCCAAGGGACGAGAGCCCAGGAGGTTTCTTGTCACCCGAGCGGCCAAGAAGCCAGTAGAATCTCTCAGACTTTCCAGGGGACCCCACGAGGACTGTTCTCTCCTCTCAAGACCGTGAGCTTGCAAGAAGACTCACGGCCGTCCGAGA
>JAODPA010067773.1:0-10453 GCA_025585075.1 Nepenthes mirabilis | reverse complement strand
AATTATTTTATATTATAAATTATAATATCATTTTTCCATGGATCAAACAAAGGGTTTGGCAATGATTCCAACATAGATTAGTTTTTAGATTTATGGGAAAAACTTTGATGATCTAAACCCAACAATTTCTTTATTTTAACCAACCCTTGTACAAAATTGATATCGTCTCGATTCAGTAATTGTTTGTTATTTAATTACGTACCTTTGAGTAAAATATGAAGTCTCTGTGGCACTGCACCCTAGTGGTGGCCGGCCAACTTCAAGGGCGGTTTTCTAAAGAAACAACTGCCGGTGAAATCCCCATTGGAGCTCCGTCGGGATCTACAACGGCTAAAAGGCCGCAAACAGAATAGTTTTATTTTGTACAGTAATAAAAAAAGAAAAAATGTCTGCGAAGCAAAGCCGAAACCCCGGGCTCTTATTTTGTCTCCAATCTCTAGAAACTGTGCCCTGTCAATGAAGGCAGGCGGTGGTTGACTTTTGGGCTTTTGAGCTTATATTATGAAATATTTTAAATCTTGTTTCTGATCTATAGAAATTCTGCCCTGCCTGCGAAGGTTGGTAGGTGGTTTGTCCTTTTCTGCCTGTATTATACTGAAGTTCGGCCGACCCTTTAGTCTTAGAATATTTTGATGGACCCTTCTTCCAACTTCAGTGATTTCTGAGGGCGATAGTGCTTCCTCTAATACGGCTTCTGTCATTTATTGCTTATGGTTATTACAAATTCATTTCTGGGTTGAACTCCGACAAACAAACAAGCGAACAGTAAAGGAATAGTGCTGCTTTGTCGTTAACAATTGAGCTTTCCGCAACTGATCGATGTTATATTTATTGATCTTTTTTTAAAGGGCGCATGATAGGACTAACAGTGGTCTTCCTAATGGGGCGTAAGAGTGATCAGATTGCTGAGAGTCTAGCGACTCGGACCCGAATCACTCAACCTGACTACAGGAAAAACTCAGAGAGATTGCCATCACAGTCCAAGACCAAACCTGATGTGGAAATAGGTGCAAGCTGAGTCTTGGAGCCAGAAATTGGCTACGTATTTTCCCCGATCATTTTATGCTTCAGCGAACCGTTGGTACCAAAAGGAGGCGCTTTTCGCAGGGATTACAGTGAATGGATCTCCAATCCTCTTATTGAAGGGTTTGGGATTTCTATGATAATCCATTTGATTACCCTGTTAAGATAAATTGATCACATTTCTACAGGGGCGTACTGAGAACATGATTCTTATTTATTAATCTCGATTGTTATACAACAAACAGAGCATTAACTGTCTGATTCTTACTGCAGCTGATCAGCAGCCGGGTCACCTGGAAACTTACATAAATCACCTCGAGAACAAAGAAAATGGATCAATATTGAATCATTTCTTCTTAATCATATCTGTGATTCTCATTAATGTTCTTGTCGAGCTTCCGTCCTTCTCCCACGCCTTTCTAGCCTCTTCCTTGATCTTTCTCGCGCTATTTTTCAACTCGTTATTTGTCATCATTTCCTTGATTTTCTCCGCTATCTCCTGCCCCTTCACGAGCCTTTCTCCGGCCCATCCCCATTGACTTTCCAAGAGACCAAGTCCCGCCTTCTCCACGACTAGGGCATTTACCTTTTGGTCGCCGTGTTGAGGCCATGCCAGCACTGGCATTCCGTGTCGAGCTGCTTCCATGACCGAGTTCCACCCGCAATGATTTATAAACCCTCCCGTCGCTGGATGTGCCAAGATCTCCTCCTGGTTCACCCATTCTTTGACCACCACTCCTACGTTACATGTTCTTTCGAAGAACCCGTCTCCTAGCAGACCTCTCAGTTCTTCATTGTCTTCTCTGTCTACCTTACTTGTCTTGATTACCCATAAGAATCTATACCCACTGCTCTCCAGTCCATGGCCTAGCTCCTTTATTTGATCTCTGGTCATGGCTGTTCTACTTCCGAAACAAACATAGACTACAGATTGAGCTGGTTGGTCATCCAGCCATGGAAGATGCTGAACCTTGTTAAGCTCAAATGGACGTAACGGTCCAATTGGAAAAACTGGAGGGAGGTCGCTTAGGACTAGACCATTTTGATGAGCACCTATTGCTTCAGGCTCAAAAAAATCGATGGTGTTTAAGATGATCCCTTTGGCTTCGGGAAGCGACCGACAATTTGATGCCACTACTTGTGTGAATAGATGGTTTGGGTTGAAAAAAGGGGGAGGAATGCAGTGTCTTGGAACAGGAGCAATACCGGGGATCTCAACTTCACCATCATCATCGCTGCTAAAGTTGGTGATTGTTTCTGATGTAATAAGGTGAGGAAGATACGCCATTAGAGAGTAAAACCTGGCTGATGTAGTGATGACTATGTAGTTTGGAATGCAAAGGTCGGAAAGGATTTTGCCGATTCCATTGGCAACGAGTAAATCCGAGAAGACAGCGGAGAGCGGCGGAGACAGCGTAGACAACTGATGACCAAGAAGATGGGCAGAACGACTAATGGCTTGAAAATGTAGATAGAATGGATCATCCGTGGTCGCATTGGAAGTGTCAGATGGAAGGACATGGAAGTCAAGAGAATCAATATGTGGGTGAGTGGAGAAAAAGCCGGAGATTTGATTCGATTCTGCAGCAGAAACTGTGGGGCGCATGGCGATGAAAGTGACTTTATAGTCGCAGGACGCTACCATGGAGGCCAGGCGTAGGAACGGCATCAAGTGCCCCATGCCGGAGCTCGGACAAATCGCGACGTGCGGCTGTGAATCGCCGTGATCCATCGTCCAAGCCGCCGGAGGCAAGTACCTGAGGTGTAAGTGGTGAGTTCTGATTCTTTCGGATTTCGTCTGTTATATAGAAGATGAGGTATTCTGAAGGCCAGTATATGTCATTCAGACCGCCCTATTGTATTGAATAGTCGACGGGTTAGGTGACAGGGAAGATATCCATCAACTGACGGAGCTCACCTACCGCTCAAAGGGCCTGCAACAATCTTCTAATGATTAATATTTATTAGAAAATATAGGGAATATAACAAAATAGGAAATACAGGATATATTTGTTCTCTTGTATATATTTATGTATTTACCTTTTCTGTTTTTTTTCCGTTACTTATACTTTCCCCCATTACTTTCTTTCCCCTTTTTTTTCTTTTTCCTTGTAATATAAAGCAGGCAAAGGGGCTCTGTATTTGTGTATTAAGCAGAATGAATAAAACTTCTGGCGTCCGCCTCCTTCATCATTCCATCATCCTCTCTCTCTGAGCTCGTCTGTGCCGACGCTCAGCCATTCTCCTTCTCCTTCACTTGGCACCAAACTTTACATGGTATCAGAGCATGATGTCTCCATCGTCCTTGCCTGAATCCACATCAAACACAACTAACCCGTCCACTGTCTCTTCGCACAAACACATGCGACTTCAAACCCTCACAGATCTCACAAATCTCTTCGGGTTGAAAGTCGGTGACGACCCCGCCATTACCCTTGTTACCGACTTACTCACAGCCGACAACTATGCGACCTGGTCCCGAGCTATGCGCCGAGCCTTGAGAGCCAAAAACAAACTTCAGTTCATCGAGGGCACTGTTCACAAACCGAGCGATTCAAGCGATCCACTTTTCAAAATTTGGGGACGATGCAACGATGTGGTCATTTCGTGGATCCAAAACTCGAGAAACCCATCAATTAAATCCACCGTTGTCTTCGTCGATGATACTTTTGAAATCTGGAACGAATTGCGCGACAGATTTACTCAACAGAACGGGCCACGAATTTTTCAATTGGAAAAGTCATTGGCCAGCCTGCTACAAGGACAAGACTCTGTAAGCGTGTATTATGGTAAGCTTAAAACCTTGTGGGATGAACTCTTGATTCATGATCCTCTTCCAAACTGTGCTTGCGGCAAGATGCAAATTCTTGCCGACAGATATCAACGTGATTGCGTTATACAATTTTTGATGGGATTAAACGATTCCTACTCTAATGCCCGAGACCAAATCATGGTGATGGACCCTTTACCCCCTGTTAACCGAGTGTTCTCGGTTATTCAACAACAAGAACAGCAGCACCAACTGCTGTCTGTCACACAGGTTACGAACACGGTAGCCTTAGCTGCCAAACAAAACCCTAATTCTTCCAAATACAATGTGAAAACCAATCATACTGTCAAGAAAGGCAGACTTTTTTGCGTTTATTGTAAGATCGCAGGCCATTCAGTTCAACAGTGTTTCAAACTTGGCAATATGGATGCGCCCGTGTGTTCTTACTCTAACAAAACTGGGCATGTTGTTGAAAAATGCTACCTGCTACATGGCTTTCCACCGAATCACAAGTTTCATGGGAAAACTGGAAACATAAACCCTTCAGCCAACTTGTCCAGTTTCAAACCCTATACCGATCAAGAAGGAAACAGTGATGGCAGAATTGGGCTGACTAAAACTCAATTCAAACAACTCATGGATTTAATTCAATCAAAGGACGCTGCTGCCAAAAAAAATCAGCCCGTGTTTGACCCGATTATCGAGCAACCAAAGGCTGCCAATATGACAGGTAATATCTTTACTGTTTCTACCTTATATAAGCATCATAAAAACAATCAGCATATATGGATTCTGGACACCGGGGCCACAGATTATATGATATGTGATCCATTGTTATATGCTGATTATACGGTCTAGATTTCATACTCTGTCAAACTTTTAGATGGAAGTAAAGCATCTGGTTCACATATTAGAAACATTAAACTCACTGATAAATTACTATTGCAAAATGTTCTCTGTGCTCCCTCCTTTACCTTTAAGTTGATTTCTGTAAAACGTCTAACTGATACACTTAATTGCTGTATGTTTTTTTCTTTCTAACATTTGTTTGATTCAGGACCTTACTACTACTTGGACAACGATTGGGATGGGTAAAGAGAAAAATAGACTATATTGTCTGATGAATGAGAAAGTTGATCCCAATTTTTTACAGAGCCTTCTCTCTAAATTCTGCAAGGGGCCCTCCGTTAATTTTGCTTCATTGTCTTCTGATTTGTGACATTTTCGATTAGGTCATACTTCGTATTCTAGGATGAAATTAATTAATGATCCTTTTGTAAAAGGTGCTGTACATTCTATTAATGATAATCCTTGTGCTATTTGCTACATGGCCAAGCAACGCCGCCTCCCTTTTTCTCCTAGTACTTATAAGTCACACACGTTATTCGACGTGGTGCATTGTGACTTATGGGGACCATGTTCTGAGGTATCTTATGACGGATATAAATACTTTCTGACTATTGTTGATGATGCATCCAGAAGTACCTGGATTTACCTGTTGAAATAAAAATCAGATACAAAATTGTGCTTGGAAGCCTTCTATAATCTGGTTACCGCACAATTTAATGTCAAAATCAAAGTGATTCGTAGCGATAATGGAACAGAATTTAGACTGGAAGATTTTTACAGCAAAACAAGTGTTATTCACCAGCGTAGTTGTGTGAAAACACCACAGTAAAACGGTGTTGTTGAACGTAAATACCAACATTTATTAAATGTCGTTAGAGCTATTAAATTTCAATTAGGACTTCCTTTGAAATTCTGGAGTGATTGTGTACTTACCGCTGCACACATCATCAATAGAATTTCCACTCCAATACTCGAAAATAAGACTCCATATGAAATTCTATTTGGAGTCAAACCCAACTACGCCAACCTCCGCGTATTTGGTTGCTTGTGCTTTGCTTCCACCATCTCTCAAGGTCGTACTAAATTCGATCCTAGAAGTAAAAAATGCGCCTTCTTAGGCTACCCTTCTAGTGTAAAATGTTACAAATTAATTGACTTAAATAGCCATGCTACCTTTTATTCAAGAGATGTGATTTTCCATGAAAATATATTCCCTTTTCAAAACGACGGCATTGGCTAAAGCTCCAATATTCAACCCGATACACCCTCATTAGAACCATCTACTACCTATGACAAACAATTATGACAAACACAACCGGTGCCATCAAATTTACATGATTCTCGCTCGAATCTTGTAGTTGAAATTATGACCGAAAATAATGAAGAAATTTCCGCCGTTTCTATCCACAATCAAGATCAGGAATAACTGATCAACGATCATTCCGAACCAAATGAATCAAATGATACGCAGTCTGCTACAATTAGTCAAATACCCGTTCGAAGAACCACTAGAGTTCGTAAAGCGCCCGAATACCTGAAAGAATTTCATTGTCACCAAGTATCTCAAACTTCGCCTACTAAATCAAACGTACAAACACCTCCAGGTAAACCGTATCCCATTGAAAATCACATATCATACCAAAAATTATCTCCCTCCTTTGGGCATTTTTCAGCAACCATAAAATCTCATAGTGAGCCACAAACATATGCCCACGCCATTCGTGATGAAAAATGGCATGAAGCCATTGAAAATGAATTGAACGCATTGGAGCAAAATAAGATATGGATTATCACTGACTTACCCCCGGTAAGAAAACTATTGGCTGCCGATATGTCTTTAAATTAAAGTTTAATAGTGATGAAAGTATTGAGAGATACAAATGTAGATTAGTCGCAAAGGGATATACGCAACAAGAAGGGATAGATTATCATGAAACTTTTTTTTCTGTTGCCAAACTAACTATAGTTCGATGTCTCTTAGCAATAGCTGTCATCAAAGGGTGGCACTTGTACCATTTTGATGCTAACAATGCCTTCCTACACAGGGGTTTAAATGCAGAGATCTATATGCAGAAACCCCCCGGATACACTAAAGGAAAACCGAATCAAGTTTGTAGGCTGTTAAAAAGCATATATGGCCTCAAACAGGCCTCTAGGCAGTGGTACTCCAAGCTATCTACCTCCCTGATTACTTTTGGCTTCACCCAATCCAAAGCTGATTATAGCCTATTTACCAAACAAGATGATCAATCCTTTACAGTGCTACTTGTATATGTTGATGATATCATTGTAGCTAGTAGTTCTTTGGCTTCCATTCATTCTGTTAACTAATATCTTAATTGTGCCTTCAAAATTAAAGATCTCGGTGTTTTACGATATTTTCTTGAGATAGAAGTTGCACACTCATCAACGCGCATCCATATATGTCAAAGAAAATATGCCCTTGATATTTTAGCAAATTCAGGTTCCCTTGGTTCAAAACCCCTCAAGCTTCTAATGGATCAAAATGTAAAACTGAGTAAGGAAACTGGGACTGTGTTGCAAGATCCTAACATCTACTGAAAACTGATTGACAGGCTCCTCTATCTAACAGTCACAAGACCCGATATATGTTACGCTGTCCATATTTTGAGTCAATTTATGACTCGGCCGACATCTAGTCATATGGATGCAGCTTATCAAGTTCTGCAATACCTCAAACAGAATCCGGGGCAAGGTATATTATTCTCTTCCACTTCTAACATTCAACTTCGAGCTTTTTGTGATGTAAATTGGGTTTCATGTCCTAACACTTGAAGATCCATCACTGGCTACTGCACCTTCATTGGGAACTCCTTTATCTCCTGGAAGTGCAAGAAACAATCGGTTGTTTCTCGCTCCTCTGCGGAAATAGAATATCGATCCATGGCTACCACTTGCTGCCAACTATCTTGGGTCCGTCATATCTTACGCGATTTGCGGATACCACACTCCCACGCCGCTGATCTCTACTGCGATAATCAAGCTGCTCTGCACATATCCGCCAATCCTATTTTTCATGAACAGACCAAGCACATTGAGCTGGATTGTCATTTGGTTCGTGATAAGATCCAAGATAGAAGTATTCGGACTCACTATGTGACTACGCATAATCAACTTGCCGATATGTTCACCAAGATTTTGCAGGCACATCGTTTGAAGATTCACTTATCCAAGTTGGGCATACTCAATATATATGCTCTACCTTGCGGTGGGGTATTAGAAAATACAGGGAATATAACAAAATAGAAAATACAGTATATATTTATTCTCTTGTATATATTTATGTATTTACCTTTTCTGTTTTTTTCCCGTTGCTTATACTTTCCCCCATTACTTTCTTTCCCCTTTTTTTTCTTTTTCCTTGTAATATAAAACAGGCAAAGGGGCTCTGTATTTGTGTATTAAGCAGAATGAATAAAATTTCTGGCGTCCGCCTCTTTCATCATTCCATCGTCCTCTCTCTCTGAACTCGTCTGTGCCGACGCTCAGCCATTCTCCTTCTTCTTCGCTTGGCGCCGAACTTTACAATATTTAATATGTTAAAAAAGAAATGTTTACTTTTAGATTCATTGTAAAGAAACAAAAACGGCAAATTCATTTTGAGCGTTTCTTACATTCTACTGTTGCATTGCATGGATATGCTTTCCAACAACTCCCAGTTACTTCAGCCTGACCAGTACTCCAGCATGTCTCAGTGTCACATGCAACGTCAAAGCTGTCGATGCAAGAATTTCTGGTTGACACACATCTAAATCTAGAATTTCTTCTGAAATTGGGAATACTCAAGGTGAGGCTTAATCCAGGTAGTTGGTTTTTAGGTCATGTACATCACAAATAAAAAGAGCGAACGACATGGGCTGTGTTTCCATGGAAGTTCCTTCGAAGCCTAAGTGAGTGTGAGCTTTAAGTCAGGAAAAAAAAAGAACAGAGAGTTACCTACTCTTTTGTACTAGGCCAGAGGACTAGAAATATTGTAGATGATCAATTAGATAATTTATTTTCTCTTGAAATCTCATCAACAATTATTTCAACAAACATCTAGTTAGAAATGGTGTCAATATGACTATGTTTCCTTTTGACTGAACAATAATGTAGATCCTGCATGATCCCCAAGACAACAGTTATGGGATTCTAGTTCTATAACGGGGATTCAGATCAAGTAGGGTGTTAAAGAAAAATATAATATATTTCTCAAAATGTGCCCTTGATTCCAAATAAAAGACAAAAGCTTCGTCTCCTTCTTTTGCTCTTTGACTCCACTGTTGTGCTGAAAAATAATAAATGTTTAAGACTGACCTAAAAACTGCATAGATATTTACATTTGTGTGAGTCGCTTAGTATAACCTCACGTGAAAACTACTAAAACTTAATACTTGGCTAAAGCGGCACGACTTTCTCGGTGAAATTTTTTGAAAATCTTTTCTAGACGCATCACTCATACACAATTCAAGCAAGACATTCCGGAAGGATTTAGTCAAGACATTTGCTGATTAACAATGGAAGCAAACAGCTTCCTACACCCAAAGATGGTTGCATCTACAAAGACTTCTATCTCATTCTATCCCACCAACAAACCCATTACCTGTCACAATAGCCAATGATAACAAGATGTTTAGCAACTTGAAATGACAAAATTTTCCCTGGCTTATGCAAAATCACACATTTCTGGCTGATTTCAAGATCATACATTATATATAGTTTAGATTTGAATAATTGTTTGAATAGAGTAGAGTTAAATCTTTGAACATTTAAATTCGAATATTTAGATCAGAAAAGTTATTCGAATAAAGTTTAACTGAATTTTTAAAACTTTAAATCCAGATCATAGACACCACAACACTCAATAAAAAGTTAAATGATATGATATTCATTCCTTAAAATATTCTATAAAACTTAAATAAAAAAATCTTTCTTTGAAATGGAAAGATAATAAGAGGTTGAGAATAAAAACGAGTAAACATTTGAGGGTTTGGCTTTGAAATTTTTAAAATTTACAAGTATTAAGAAAATTAAAACTCTATACTTACTTTTCTAATAATTTTCTCTACATCCCTAGTTTTCAGGATAAGTGAGTTAATTTATAATTTTATTGTTAGTTGGTGACTATTTTTTGAAGAGGAATAATTATTCACTATTTTGAGCTGTTACACTAATTAAGAACTAAATAGCCTAACCATTTTATTTTTACCAAGTTAATACATATCCATTGAATGCATTAACTGTTTATTAGGTTTGATGATTCATCCGTAAATCCATATAACCGTTTGACAAGATTGACGGACTGATTCAAGTAACTGCCTGGCCATTTAGTCCTTGATTTTTAGTATCTTTAGCAATTTGATCATTCGGTTACTCGATAATTCAGTTGTTCAATCGAATTTCTTTCTAATTTGATCTCAACAACTTGGTTGATCCATCACACTCCATGCGTATAGTTTTTTTACCATAAGATGGCCAAATTGATTATCAATTAAATCTCTGAACTATTATCATTGGCTAGAATGGACCTTAGTCCATAACCATTTGACTGATTGTGTATATCTCATGGAATGGTATATTGACACTTATACACGGATAGCATCCCTAAAATTTTATAAGTCAGATAATTATTATTAGTCAATTTTTGACTAATTTTTTCATTCTATTTTTTGACCTCCTAAGGGAGAATTGAACATTCAGTTCGTAAGCTCTCATATTTTATAATTTTTTGGTATGCGACCATACTTGAGACCGCATGGTTCTATTGAATATATATCATGGTCATTTTGATAAATCAGTGCAGTTTACATA
>JAODPA010067772.1:0-10453 GCA_025585075.1 Nepenthes mirabilis | reverse complement strand
AAAAAAATAAGCATCTGATGGGGACGCCAGTAACGAGCTGGCCTACAAAGTAGGAAACGGCCCAAGTCCACAATGGCCCAATTCTGCCTGGACAAGCAACGCTTTCGTTGATTAGATAAAGAGCAAGTAGACCGGCAGAGTTCCAAGAGTGGGACGGCCAATTAAAGCCTAGAACAGTCAACTCTTCCGTTGACCGGAGAGGTGGCCAGTAGACCGGTTGGGGCTTAGGACGTGCGCAGCCAAACAGTAATTGGTCCACGTATTCATCTTAGAGCCACAACGGTCATCTGCCCTAATTTTTTGCCTCTCTAAGAAGGTAAGCTCCACTATAACAATCATCTCCAGAATCAGTACACATTTCGGGAAGAAGGCGTTAGAATCTATACGTTGTCTATTGGAAACCTTAGCAATTACAAAATATAGAAGGAATGAGATTAATTTCTTAGACCGTCATAGCCAGAAAAACGCTTACGTCTGCGCCTAGGAAGGCAACGATCCTTAGTAGAACATGGGCATCCAACCCTTCTGTGTAAGGGAGGAAGCTTAGGGCCATGGTTATAAAAGGTCATGAAAGCTTCCTTCAAAAGGACGCTTTCAAATACTCACTAAAATGCCCACAAAAGGCCTCCAAGCAATCTCAAACTCTAAGAAATTCTTAATCTCTTTCGAGCCCACTAACACTCTCTCTATCAATTTCCAGTTCCCAGCAAACTTTGGGCTGAGAAGTTCTACTCCTCATGAGCAACCACATAAGTCACTAATCCCACGAGTGTGTTCCGGCCTACACAAAACACTCATCAAGCATTCATACTACATTTGCCGCATCCACTATTTCATTTCGGAAGGCTAATTATTGACTTGAGTGTCAGAGTATTTTTGGTGGGATCAAATTTTGCCGTCACCTGACCTCTTGTTTGAAGTTACGTGTGTAGGACCCAAAGCTAAGAAAAAGTGATTAAAATCCGACGGACAGCTCAACCCGAATCTGTTCAAGCTTGGATACATGATGCATCACTGGCGCCGTCTGCGGAAAGCTAACAAAAAGCTAACCTATTTTATCTCTACAAACACTTTCCGTTACAGAGTCAATACCATCAGGTAGAATGGTGAATACCAAAGCCCAGGATAACAGTCCTGCGAGAGATGATGCTTCTCCTCTAAACCTAGCGGAATAGATGAGCAATATAAACAAAATGCTCCTGACACTCTACACCAACTAGAGCAAGAAAAAGCAGGGACCTCTGCCCTCCGCAGCTCCTGCCCAGGCCTCCAGGAGAGGAGGCCAGAGGAAGAAGCTAGCCAAGAAAGTTGTGAGGTTGGCCAACTTTCACACTCGAGAAACCTCCAACGCTCAAGGCCTTCCCAGGCTTGAGGGGCGCTTGGGTCACTGGACTCCAAATGAGAGTCCTGAAAGAAGGAATCCCCAATATACTCAAAACGAGTCAAGGCCTCAAGCTCAAGAGGAAGCCTCCCAAAATGAGCGATCTGTCAGTGGCCGTAGCCGGCTGGCTACATGCCGTACTGCCAAAAGAACGAAGTTGAGGATTTATTTTAACTCCAAGAGATCTGGGAACGCCTCTCGAGTAGAGGCAAAAGTTAAGGAGATTCGAAACCGCATATTTAAGGATGACAACAAACACGCCACAAATCTAAAAAGGTCTCCCTTCACTGATAAAATCTTGAACCACCCATTATCGGCTAAATTTAAGATGCCGACACTGGATATTTACGATAGGAGCACTGATCTCATGGACTACTTGAATTACTTTCGCACCCATCTGAGTCTCCAAGGCTTGGAGAATTTGACAATATGTCGATACTTTCTTTTCACCTTGAAGGGAGACACTCGAATCTGGTTCCATTGACTCCCATCAAACTTGATCTGAAATTTCTAGGAGCTCACTGACCTCTTCCTGGCCTAGTATGTTTTTAGCCACTGGAAAGAGAAGTAGTCATGGCATCTCTCCCACATCAAGCAGAGACCGGGAAAGAATCTAACGAAGTTCTTGGAGCACTTTGCAACAGAGGCTAGGAGGATCCTCAGGCTCACAGAAGAGATGAAACTTTATAGTTTTATTTTAACCTTAATGCATTGAGATTTCTTCAAGCACCTGATCCATAAGAACCCACAAACCTTCCAGGAAATAAAATCTACCACCAGGGCTTATGCAGCCGCTAAGGAGGCTAATGAGGCGAAGCGTCCTAGGAGGACCAACCAGCCTCACTCTTTTGCGGCCGATGAAAAGAGGAAGAATGGTAGCGACGACAATCTCTACCGGAAGCAGCACAGGATCGGAGCAGTGGACTGCAAGGAGCATAGGCCGATGACCTAACTTCTCTCAACGATACATGGGCCAACGTCTTCATACAGATCTGTAGTGAAAAATTCCTCAGATAGCCAAAACTACTGAAGAATGTGGAAGGAGGAAATCCAGCTAAGTACTATAATTTTCATCGATCTCCGGGGCATACCATGGAGGTTTGCAAGACGCTCTGGCGGGAGTTGAAGAGCTCATCCGGAGAGGCCATCTCACCAAGTTCATTAAGAACCCTTGGCAAAGTTCTGGTGCCTTAGGTGGGGAAGGATCGGATCCATCCCAACCACGAAATCGGGTTACGGTTGGCATGGTCAATATAATTACGACCCGACTAGTCAAGACCCAAACGGATCATAAGGAACGGCAAGTTGGGCAGAAGTAGAAGATAGAAGAAAATGTCATTAGCTTTATTAATAGTGACAAGAATCATGTAACTTTCCCACAACCGATCCCCTTGTGTATCTGCACTCATTTCAAATGGTACTGTAAATTACCAACTGAAATGAGTTTTCATTGATAATGAAAGCTCTATGGATTTGCTCTATCTCAATGCTTTCTTTAAATTTCGATTAAAAAAGAATCAGCTAAAACCTGTCGAAGGGCCATTGTACGGCATAGACAATAAGCTTGTGGCCATCCAATGAACGATACAGTTAAAGGTCACTCTAGGCACGTATCCTAGAACGGTGAGTCATACACTCACCTTCTTGGTCGTTGACCTACCCTTCGTATATAATACTATCCTAGACAGGCTGTGCCTAGCAGCGTCTGGAGCAATTACTTCGATATCGCATTTAAAAATAAAGTTTTCAACAACATGCAGTATCCGCGAAGTACTGGATGACTAAGTGATTAAATGGACATGTTATATGTCCCAGATTGCGCTAAGCAGTAGTAGATGGCCTATAAGAGAGTTGGACAACCGAGATGAGACGACCTTGTAGCAAACGCAATCCGGCAAAGCAACCGACCTAGTACCACTAATCTAGAGGACTCGGAGACGTGTGTGCAGGATAGGGGCTCACTCGACAGACCAATACGCGATGAGCTAATAGCGTTCTTGAGACAGAACGTTGATGTCTTTGCGTGGATACCCGTTGACATGCCTAGGATCCAGGTTGGAGTAATGGTCCACAAGTTTGACCTCAATCCCAACCGTAAGCCCATCAGGCAAAAGTGGATGAACCATTCAGTGGAGAAACTCATCGCCATCCGGGAAGAAATAAAGAAGTTTCTGGACGCCAATTTCATCAGAGAAATCTAGTACTCGGATTGGCTCTACAACGTCGTCATGGTAAAGAAAAGTAAAATAATGGTGGATGTGGATCAACTTCACTAACATCAACAAAGCCTGCCCAAAAGACAACTTTTCTTTACCCAAGATCGACCTACTGGTAGACTCAACTTCTAAACACGAGTTACTGAGCTTCATGGATGCATACTTGGGTTATAACCAAATCCGAATGAGCCCCAACGATGAGGAGCATACCTCATTCATGACCGACTAAAGCACCTATTGTTATAGGATCATACTTTTTGGACTGAAAAACGTAGGTGTCACTTATCAAATGCTCGTGAATAAGATGTTCGAGAAGCAGATTGGCCACACATAGAGGTGTACGTTGACGACATGCTCGTCAAGAGTAAGACCACCAACGACCATATTCACAATCTGGTTGAATCCTTCGAGGTACTCTGCGCGCACCAGATGAAGTTAAATCTTTCAAAGTGTGTCTTCGGAGTATCCTCAGGGAAGTTTCTAGGTTTCATCGTCTCTCAATGACAGATCAAAGCAAACTCAGAGAAGATGAAAGCCCTCATGGATATGTCTCCACCGCAAAGCATCAAGGAAGTCCAAAGGTTAACAGGACAACTGGTAGCCTTGTCCCGCTTCTTGGCAAAGTCGGGGAACAAGTATCAGCTTTTCTTTAAAGCTCTGAGGGGACTAAAGCAAATGGATTCTAATGGATTGCACAGTGTTAGGCAGCCTTCGATGAGTTGAAATAGGACTTGGCCAGTCCGCCGTTGCTGACGTCATCCAGGTACGGAGAGGAGCTATACCTCTACTTGGCGATGACAGAAATGGCTCTTAGCTCTGTTCTTATTTGCCAAGACTCCGACTTTCAACGGTAGGTCTACTATGTGAGCAAGACGTTGACCAGCGTAGAGACATGCTACCCGCGCGCTGAGAAGCTAGCTTTGGCATTTGTCTTCTCGGCCCACAAACTGAAACTATACTTCCAGCTCATTGCGTAGTAGTCCTAACCAACCAGCCAGTGAAGGGTATTCTCCAGAAACTTGACATTTTCGGACGGCTAGATAAGTGGGCCATCGAGTTGGAAGAGTTCGATATCGAATTCCGGTCGAGGCCAGCCATCAAGGGGCAGGCCCTGGCGGATTTCATCATCGAGACCACGATCCCAATTGTTAATGAGCACCCCACTGAGGACATTGGTCACCACCCAGAAGAGCCGGAATAGGTTCTCAACATAGACGGATCATCTACGAGTTTAGGCAGCGGTACTGAGGTGGTCTTAAGGACCTAGACAGGTTTGAGGTAAAGTACTCCCTTAAACTCGACTTTCTGGCTACTAACAACGTCGCCGAGTACGAAACCTTGTTGGCCGAATTACGGCTAGCCAAATAGTGCTTAGGTAGGTGGCTAACCGTCTACAATGACTCGGAGCTAGTTGTTAACCAAATTAATTGGAGTCTTGAGGTATGCAACCTTCTTTTGGTCAAATACCTGGCTAAGGCGAAGGATGTCATACGAAAATTTGACAAGCTGAACTTGGTCCACTCTACAAAGCTGAGAACTGGAAGGCCAACCAACTTGCCAAAATAGTAGCGGCCAATGATCCAAAGAAGTACTCGATGCACATAAGCGAGGTTTTGAGCACTCCCAACATAGATGAATAGGAAGCGATGTAAGTTTTTGACGTCGAAAACTGAATGCCACATTACTGGAGATATCTGGCAAACGCAATACTACTAGAGAACGGGAACAAAGTTAAGAGGATCAAAAAGATGACCGGTTGGTACACCATAGTCGATGGATGGCTCTATTGCCAGGACTATTCGACTCCGTACCTGCGGTGCCTTACTCCCGATGAGGACGACTACGCTTTAAACGAAGTCCACCTTGGAATATGTGGATCACACATTGGCGAAAAAAAGCTTGCATTCAAGATCATGTGTCAGGGATATTATTAGCCAACAATAAAGAAGGACGCCCTGGAGTTCATGAAGAAGTGTAAGAATTGCCAACTCCATGACAATCTTCACAACCAGCCACCTGTAGAGTTGAGATCCTTCCAAGCTCTTTGGCCTTTCCTGCAATGGGGGTTCGATATTTTCGACCTATTTTTCATCGCAATTGGGTAAATTAAGTTTATCATCACGGGCATTGACTATTTCATCAAATGAGAATGTGTCACCAAGTATTGCAACAATCTTAACATCAAATTAGTCCATAATTCGGTGGCATATCCTCAAGCAAACGGACAGGTGAATGTTACTAACTGTACGCCACTCTACAGTTTGAAGACCAAGCTGGAGGACGTTGGGGGCTCCTGGGTTGACGAGCTACCTTCCGTCTTGTGATCATACCAGATGACTCCAAAGGAACCAACTCGCGAGACACCCTTCAGTCTTTACTACGGGACTGAAGCGGTAATTCCAGTTAAGATCGGGCTCCCAAATCTTAGGGTCAAAACTTTTGACCCACTTGGTAACTCCTAGAAACTTAGGAAACACCTAGACTTGTTGGAGAAGCCCGTGATACTGCCAGGATGCGGATTGCAATCTATCAGCAATAAGTTGCCCCGCTATTACAATAAGAAAGTGAAAGCACGGCAATTCGAAATTAGGGACTTGGTCTTGTAAAGCATAGAGGTTACGGACAAAACCACCAATCGGAACAAACTTTCTCCTAATTAGGAAGGCCCTTTTCTAGTCTTAGCTGTCATGCGCAACGGTGTATACAAACTCCGAACTCAGAACAGTTAGTTGGTCCCACGAACGTGGAACGCGATCCATCTAAAGCGCTACTTCCAGTGAGAACCCAGGTAGGTCATTTGTGTGGAATAAGTATTCTTGTAACATTACATTGTCATTAATAAAATAAAAAGCTCTTTTCCACTTGCATTGTACTATATGTTCTTTTCTTTCTTTTTCTTTTCCATATGAATGCTTGCTTGTAGATTGCACAAAATAAACTACTTAGACTGCCCCTAAGTCGGACGAAATTTCATCCATTCGTAATTAAATCCTGGTCATCCAGGCAGCCCGTAAGTAATCAAATTAAACCCTAATCATCCAGGCGGCCCGTAAGTGATCAAATTAAATCCTGGTCATCCAGGCGGCCAATGAGCGGTGGAATTAAACATTGGTCATCCAAGTGGCCTGTTCGCGGTCTAACTCTAAACCTTAAGGGGCTCAAGCGGCACACGTAACGACCTCCTCCAACAGAAGTTAGTGCTGTTAGTCTACAACAGTCAACATCCCAGGAGTAAGTGCTCCATCCAAAACCGGCCGCCCAAGATCAAACATGAGCAGCGCCACTTAAACTTCAACTCACGATCACTTGATACGACTTCAGGATTCACCGTGATGTCCCCTTGAGGACTTAAGTCTATCTAAGAGCACAGTAAATATCTCTAATGAAGCGAGACGGACGGCCAACTGGCACAAGGTGCACCAAGTAGGTCGGCTAATACAAAGAAAAAATAGCTAAAGGAACAGTTAATGAAAGCAAAGTTATGGAATGCAGTACGTTGATAAAACAACTGTTTTATTAATGTCAAAATTATACTTACAAATTACATTAAAAGGTAAAAATTAAGGGGCACAAAATCTGAGTAGAGCCCCCTGGAGGAGGCGGGAGAGGCCCCGCACACTTAAGGACTGGTCCACGAGGCTCTCACGTCGCCGGGCAGTACGGTTCATTGGGTCAATGACACTAACGAAAAAATTGGGATCCACTAGATGGACGATACGGGGATTGATGTTGATGCCTTCCCAAAACCGTGCCCACAACATCTGAGAGACCTCATGAGGGCGTATGTAAGTGGATGGCTTGTTCTCTAACGAGGCTATCTTTCTCATAAGCTCTTTGGTTTCCCTGCAGTCCTGGCAGCCTCCTCTTCTAGTCTCACGAATTTGGTTCTCAACTTAGACAACTCGACTGGAGAGCAGCCTTTTCTTCCTAGCGCTGGGCCCTCAATAAGTCTACCTCCTCATCAAACAAGGCAATCTTTTCCTCACGATCCTGGATCACCAGGTCTCGTTGACGCAGTGCCTTACTCACTGCGCTCATAACTTTCGCCTTCTGCCAGAAATTGAAGGAGTTAAACCACAACAGAAAAGGAAGAAGAAAAGGGAAGCCTCAAAAAGTTACCAGCCAAACTTTTCGCTGCTTCCTCATTGGCCTGCTCCATGACCATGGAGCTAATGGCGGAGGATTGGGAGCGGCAGCCACTTCAGCACGCTCCACTGAAGCCTTAACAGCAATCTCCTCCCCTAACTCAACATTGAGGTCAGCGGTATCAAAAAGCTCTCTGGCGGCTGGCTTATTAGGCGTGGGAAGTGGCTCCAAGGCTGGCTCCTCCAACTTAGCTTGTAGCTCATCAGCCGGCTCCTTCCTGGCAGTTGCAGGTAGCTGCTCCGTCGGCGCGGCTTACGCCGCCAAACCCATCAACTGTGGTAGCACAATGACCATTCCACTTGTGGCGAAGCACAGCATGGCCTCATACTCCTCCACAGCTGCCTCACTCCAAAGCGCTCTTCGGCTCCAACAAGTCGTTCGGCTGTTACGTAATCCGACTATGTGGAGGATGAGGAATAAGAAGGCACTATCGTCGCAGCCCTTTTTCGCCTTGGACTGCTAGGAGCATTGCCGGTGGAAGGTGCATCGACCGCATCAATGTAAATGGCGCCAACCTTCCTCTTGCACTGTGAGGCATCTGGCGACGTTCTAATCTTCCGGATCGGATAAGGAGGTCCCCAACGAGCTTTCTTGGCTTACCCTCTGGAAAGCAGATGATCTCTCCTGAACTTGTCAGGGTATTTCCTCACCTGCGTCAACGGTGGCTCCATGGCCACCACCTCATCAGTCTTGAGCGTCCTGGTGAAAATCCTAGGGACCTTACCCCAATCCCAGGACAAGGGCCATGAGTCACCGATGCGCATGAAGAAGTAGCGGTCCTTCAAATTTTTTAACGAATTGTAGATGGCCTAGCTGACAGGAAGGTTTTTGGGAGACAGGGAGATCTAGTTTTTACTCTGGGTGAATCGAAATATTACCCTAACCGCCTCCTATGTTAGCATCCGTGAATGCTGGTGTAGAAAGATACATAATGTGCAAAGGAAGTGCACGGCTTTGGCGTGGAGCCGTACGATGGGAATTTAGAGCGCTGTAAAGCTGTCTAATAGCTCCTCTGGAACGGGGATACGAAGCCCACTCTTCAGATAAACCTCGTACACAGCAATGTAGCCCCGAGGGGGAAGCAGGCCTTGTCGTGCTCACTGGGCATCATGGGGATGATCTCATGTAGAATGTTGAACTCCACATGCAGCTTTCTCACCTCATCAGGGGTAGTCACGGAGGTAATATCGACAACAGAAAAAGCCATGGAAACGAATGTAAGAAGAGTAACAGAGACTTAGAAATTTTTTTGCGTAGAAAGGTTGAATGGACGGACTGATTGTTGCAAAGGCACACAACCGTTGGCAAGGCAGTGCCTCGAAAAAGCAATCCCATTATGGTGGACATGTGTTGCAACCAGAAAGGGCGCAGTCAAATCAGCTATCCTACAGAATTAATTATTGGGATCGTAAATTCATTGTGTGTTGACACGTGGCAGACTTTTCGTCTGACAGTCCGGCGTTATGATGGCGCATCGTTTCAATTCCTACAAGCTCTGCAGATTTTGGCCAAAACAGTCAACGATCCAGTCAACGCTGCTCTTCATGCTCAGCTCTCCGGATTCTAGAGAGAACAATCAACGAATCCGGTCAACGCTACTCTTCATGCTCAGCTCTCCGAATTTTGGCCAGAACAGTTAACGAATCCAGTCAATGATACTCTTCACGCTCAGCTCTCCGAATTTTGGCCAGAACAGTCAACGATTCAGTCAATATTACTCTTCATGCTCAGTTCTCTAGATTCTAGCGAGAATAGTCAACGAATCCGGTCAGCGCTACTATACCTGTCGAGTTCCTCGAATTCTTACCAGAGCAGTCAATGAATCTGGTCAACGTTTCTTCCAGTTCAGTTCCCTGGATCTTGGTGTTACGATCAACAGCTACAAGTGATACGGTCAGCAGACCAAATACCTTTGCCAATTTCAAGCTATCTCGAGTAAGTTGCCCAACCAGAAACGTCTTATCATGAATATATTGGAGGCCAGAATCCCAAACCACCAGTATGGGGGGCTAGTAATGGGAATACCAGCAACAGGCTGGCCCACAAATGAGGAAACGGCCCAAGTCCACAACGGTCCAATTCTGCTTGGACGGTCAAAATTTTCGTTGACTAAATAAAAAGCAAGTGGGCCGGTAGAGACCAAGAGCAGGACGACCCATTAAAGCCTAGAACGGTCAACGCTTGAATTGACCAGAGAGGTGGTCAGTAGACCGGTTGAGCTTAGGACGCGCTTGGCCAAAGCAATAATTGGTCCATGTGTCCATCTCAAAGCCACAATGGTCATTTGCCCTAATTTTCGGCCTATCCAAGAAGGCAAACTCCACTATTACGATCATTTTCAAAATCAATACACATTTCGGGAGAAAGGTGCCAAAATCTGTACGCTATTTGTTGGAAATCCTAATAGTTACAAAATACAAAAGGAATGAGATTAATTTCTTATTTTGGAAGGCCAATTACTGATTTGAGTATCGAAATATTTTCGATGGGATCAAATTTCGCCGTCACCTGACCTTTTGTTTGAAGTTGTGGTGTGCAAGACCCAAAACTAAGTAAACAAAAATCAAAATCTGACGGACAGTTCAACCTGAATTTGTTCAAGTTTGGATCCAGCACATGGAAGCCTAAATCTCTTCTGAATGCATGTACATGTTTAAACACTTCAGCACATTAAAAAGAAAAAAAACCAAACACAACATAAGCTATTCAA
>JAODPA010067771.1:0-10453 GCA_025585075.1 Nepenthes mirabilis | reverse complement strand
GATTACATTTGCTGAACTGTTGGCTCACTCTTGCTATTGTTGTCTTCCTTTCAGATGAGAACACTTAGCTGGCGCGTGTAGATAGAATAAGGAGAGAGACTTGCTCGATGGATTGGCTGGACGGCGAGTGCACGAAGGCTTTGGACTTAGAGTTGGATCGGATTGTGGTCGGCCACTCGGGGTTGAGCGTGGCTCATTATTGTTGTTTTATGGTTTTATTATGCTTCCGCAGATGTATGATGATTTGGTTATGCTTCCGTGTCTGTATATATATTTTGATTTTGGTTTTATTAGATGGCATCTCTCTAAATCCAGTATAGTAGATATGAGTACTGTATTGGAGTCATGGATGATATGGTAGTGTTGTGATCCTGTGTGGCGTGTTGTAGGCTTTGAGTTAAGCCTATTGATTAGATGTGTGCTTGTATAGAATGATATTTAAGCAGGTTGTATTTCGGTTTTCGTCCAATTGCAGAGGAAATTCTACCAGATTTTCTGTAGAGTCCATAAGTTAATTTATGGGCTTTAGGGTGTGTTTAGGCATTGACGGAGGTTATTCAATGGAGGATAATTTGGTCCATCACAGCTACTGTGTGTGTACTTGAAGTAGTCTGATGCCATTTTTCCAACAATTTTGCCATCACTTTCATCTTACCCTCGCTTTCTGCCCAAATAATGATCTGGTTTTCCAATATTTCATCTTCTTTGATTCAGCCGATTTAACTTCTTCCACCCCATTGCTATGGAGAAGGGTAGGCGAAGAAAGAGAAAGAGATGGAAAGGGTAGAGAGATCCACAGCACATGCAATTCAACAAATTCAATATGTTTGGTCTCTCCCCAGACTCTCATCAACTTAAAGCTAGAACTTAAATTATACACAGAAAACAAATCCAATCGTAACAGCAAGTTAAAGAATCAGACAAGACCTACACATTAACCAGTAAGCTATGAGAACTCTCCCTTGCTTTAGCCTTACATCGATTCCCCACGGAAATCAGTCAGTAATTACCGTTGTTCGGCGATTGAATTACAACGTCAGAATACCGGTGACTGTGCGGTGTTGAGAGGAACAAATCAGCTGCCGTGGGGGTGTCAAGAGAAATATCACCTATACGTGTGTTGGGAGGATCGAAGGTGGTTGGCGTAGAGATCTCCAAAGACAAGCTCACCTTCACGTTGTCATTATCACGGCCACTCCCACCGCTGATCGACAATGACGGTGGATCATCACCATCAGGCTCGCCATCACAGCAACCGCCGTGGTTACAGTCCTCACGATTCTTGCCTGTCGTCTGACCAGTACTGGACAGGCCTGTCAGCTCCTGCACCAGAGCCATGAAATCGCGAGCATGGGTATGAATCACTTTAGGGGAATGTGTGTAGATGATAACCGGCTCCCGGCGCGGACGATGAGCAGCTGCCACCGTCGTTGTCGTCTCCGCCGTCGTGAAGTTACTGAAAGAGGAAGATGGCCTGGGAGTAACGGGACTACAATACTGTCGATTGGTTTTCAAAGGAGATGGGCGTGTGCCGTTGATCGTCACCGGCTCCGATTTCCTAGGATTCTCAACGACGTTCTTGTATCTCGGAGGACTCATCGTGAAGAACACAGTAGTTCTGAATCAGAGCTGGCTGAGAGATCCAATGAGGAAACTTCGCTGATACAGAAAGGGATATTAATACTTAACAGAGATGAAAGGGAATCGAAGGCCGATGTATTCTGACCGTTGACAAATACAAGGGCGCTGCGTTCGGAGTTCAAACTTGAAGATTCAGACTCGGCCGGAAGTAATTGCCCGGCACAATTAACAAACGCAATCAATTTCTATTACTTCTATTTTTAAATATTTGCATGTTGTCTGTGACGGTGTAATTGCCTTGACTTTGACTTTCGTAGCTTTTTCTTGAATTGGCATGGTATTTTATTATTCCATCGTTAGATGCCAAAATCCTTTTAATATTACAAAATCAAAAAACATAAATATTTAATAAAGTGTTTGTTGGGTGGTTAGGAAGATCAAGGCAACCTTTATCAAACTCCGAACTTTGAAATTCAAATATTAACAGAGAATTTTTTACTTTGACCAAATATAAAGTAAAATCTAATAAATATTCGTATAAAAATAAAAATAACGTATTATATTATGATGGGTGTATAATATATATTGAACTATGGAGGACTATATAACATAACAAAGGAAATTGATCAAAATTTTGAAAGTTATTCCTTAGAATATGATAAATTGGCCATAGACTTTGGATTTTGTTAAAACAAAATTAAATGTGTTGATCTGCGGCTGTTTTGACTGAGGTTGATCGTAATTAATGGTTGGTTGATTGGCCAATTAAGCGTAATCATTTGTTTATTTGGACAAATCAATGTATGATAAATCTTGACTTGTCTTTCATGCGACGAGGAATTTTCGTTAGAAGCTCCGCTTTGACCAGGTAGCAGCTCCAGTTGGTAGAAATTATTTAATACAAAATTATTGAATTACTTTTCACTTTTTATGGATAAAAGAGACATACACGTTTGGTCTGCGTTATGATCGACCGTCCTTATCTACATGTCTCCTCACAAATTTCTCTCTTATTTTTTAAAAATTAAAATTTGTGGCTCTTTGGGCTCCGCCTATTTATTGAAAAATATTTACCTGATAAATAATATATTTTTTAAAAAAATATCTTTTTAATATTTTTTTTACATTTTTTGTGGAAAATTTTGTTTAGAGAAAATAGCAATTTTCCGTGCATAAGGCAAAAGCCCCCCAAAAAAAGGCTTTTCCAAAACTAGGTAATCATTTGGCATATACAAGAAGATATTAAGTACCGCACAAATTAATCAACCATATTGAATGTCTGTTACTATAAATTGTAGCAATACGTTTTTAGATGTTATGATATTTTACGGTGAACAAAATAGTTAAGTTCACCAATCATTGGTATTAATGTTCATATTCTACTCTACTAGTATATCAGGGATGATACGTCTCTGGTTCTCAAGTTGTGGTATAGATTAGGAAACCTTTTGATTTTTTTGCTGCATGTCGAATTGGAGCGAGTTTGGTCTCCGTCGCTGTTAATTTGGAATATATACACCACAAACTATAAATAAGAGGTTAGAGGACGGTAGAAATTGCTCCCATTACAAATCCTCTAACGCTCATGTCAGAAATCTTTTCAAAAAAATAGAAAGATATAATGAGGATATTAGATGATGTAGAGTTGCACGTGAACAGGAGATGTGAAAGGAAGACTGGCTCTTATTGGTATGCCCGGCTGAAAGGCGGCTCACTAGCCGAAGAACTGAGCTCCGGGTGAGTTTGACTAACGGGTGGCCAACTAAGTGGAGGATTGAACTATTTGATGCACCCGACTGAGGGGCGGCCAACTAGACGAAGGACTGTATTCCTGGATGCACCCGATTGAGGGGCGACTTACTAGGCAGAGGGCTGATCTCTTGGGTGCGCCAGACTAAAGAGCAACTTAGAGGAGCCGCCGCAGATGGGCAGCTTAGAGGTGCGCCTGTTGCGGGGCCACTTAAAGGTGCACCCATTGAGGAGCAGTTTAGAGATGTGCCCAATAGAGGGGTCTCTTAGAGGTGCACCTGCAATGGGGTGATTTCGAGGTGCGCCTACAGAATGGCATCTTGGAGGTGTGCCCGGTAGGGGGTTTTAAATGTGTGCCCGTTGAGAACGACTTAAACTTGCCCCCACTAAGGGATGGCTTGTAGGCATGCCCGCTGAGGGCTATTTGGAGGTACACCCGCTGAGGGCATCTTCGAGGTGCATCCACTGAGGGGCGTCTTAAATGCTCACTAGCGAGAGGCGTCTTGGAGGCGCACCTGTTAACGGGTGGCTTAGAGGAGCACCTGGAAGAAGGGCAGTCTGGAGGTGCACTCGCAGAGATGTGGTTTAGATGTGCAGCCAACAGAGAGACGATTTAGAGGTGCGCCCGGTAGGAGGACGACTTAAAGATGTGACCTGTAGATGAGCGTCTCAGAGGTGCGCTCGATAGATGAGTGTCTCAGAGGTGCGCTCGATAGATGAGTGTCTCAGAGGTGCGTTCAACAGAGGTGCATTTTAGAAGTGCCCCTGCAAAGGGCAGCTAATAAGTGGAGGACTAAACCACGTTGATGGGCCAGCATCCTGGTCACTCAAGCGGAGGGTTGGCTCTTGGACAACGCACTCTTGGCTCCATAATGGAGGATTCATGATTCCGGGACGAAAAATTCCTAACTCCGGGACGGAGAGTTCCTGGCTCTAGGATATAGGGCTCCTTGATGGAGGACTCTTGGCTCTGCGACGAAGGGCTCCCGGCTCCGTGATGAAAGACTCATGGCTCTGGGATGAAGTACTCTTTGCTCTAGAACGGGGGGCTCCTAACTCCAGGACGGATAGAGACTCCTGAATGGAGGGCAGGCCTCCTTGAAGGAGGGCAATTCCTAAATGTAGGGTAGGCCTCATTCTTGGGAATGTCGAGCCATTTGGAGCTCATCCTTCCACGCTTAAGGGTGCCTGGCTTTATAGTCTGATCCGCAAATTTACTCATCTTACTTAGACAATGTAGGACACTTCATTTTGAAAAAGGCTTATTATGTTAGAGTTGAATTGTGGGCCTACTATGGGGCCCAACCCCTTAGGTAAATGGCTGCTGGACTCATCACTAATCATCAATGTCATAAGGTTTGAAAATTTAACCCCTAACATGTCACAAAGGGACATCATTGTGCGCTATCCCGCTAATTTTATGCTGGTTGATGTCGTCTTCCAGCTATTAATGGAGTGGCTTTTTATGCCTCACTTCATGAATCATCTTCACCAGCCAAGTAATGTGAGAACTCGAAACTGGTGCGGAGCCTGCATAACCACAAACCAACATTGGCGGGAGTTTCCCTTCCTTGCTTGAAGCTGATGATACAGGATGTATCTGAAGTCTGCCTTTACTGCTGGCGAGTCATTGAGGAGGCTAAGCACTGATCATTTTTCGCCAGTCGACCTGGGCAAGAGCGACTCGTCTGGATGGACCGTGGGTAATGAGCCCCCCGGCGGACTTCGGTGCTGAAACGAACTGCTAGTGTCAACTGTGAACGGTTCAAGTATGGGGCAAAATTTGAGAGCTCACAGAGCAAAAGCCTTGTGCCCCAGATCGGATCGCCATACTGTGAGGGCGTGTACCAGGAGGCCGAGCAGCGACTTGTTGCCTTCTAAAGAAATCAAGGTCAAAGAGGCTGAGAGAAGAGGACTCTGCCTTGCCTGGAAGGATCTTGCTGACCTTAGATCTTCTTGTTAATGCCTCTGAAATGGGACACTCAAGATCGGCATAGATTTGACTTGATCGATTTTTCAAAAATAGAAGGAAAACCTTCGCCAATTCCGACCGCTAGCCGTCTGACTCTTAGGCGAGATCCAAGAGCGCACAGAGGGAAGATATCAGGCTTGAGATTAGATTGCCTCGCTGTAAGGACGCGCTTTGAGAGGTTAGGAGGCGACTACCTTAAAATAGCTGATCGTTCAAGCTGTAGCAGTAGAATGCACTTTGCATTTCATGGAAGGGTCCTTCTCGTTGTGCATAGCTATTGGTGAGCCAGCCGATGGGGTTGGGGGCGAGGAGCCCCCAGCGAACTCAAATGTTGGAGTTAGGGATCCTTTAGCTCTCATGTTGAGTGAATGTGTTAACACCATGACCACGGCCAAACCTGAGATCTCGATCTCAGTGACTCCCTCTTCAAGGATGCCTCTTTACTTTCTAGTGAAGTGTCAATGCTGCTGGGGATGACTTGCGCTGGATTTTGATCGTTCCCGTGAAGGGAAGTCATGGCCCTAAGGAGAACCGGTTGTCGTCTAAGCCTCCTTGCTTTGATGAACACGTCTGGCTGGTCGTGCTCGGCCCTACCAAGAGGAGGTCATGGTGCTGAGAAGACGTGGTTGCCGGCAAAGCTTTGAGGCTATCGTTGCCAGGCTTTTGCTAGCCTAGGTCGTCGCCTACACGTATCGTCGTAACTTTCATACGTCTAGTTCTAATCCGTCAACCATCATTGACTGATAGTGCTCTTTCCTTCAAGAGGAGGTCGTCGCACGTATGCTAAAAAGCCCCCTAACATTTTGAGTTTGGCCGCACATGGGCCGTTTGGTGATGGGCCTGAGGTTCAAATATGATCACGTATGGGCTGCTCAGTACAGAACTGAGGTTTAATTCGACCGTGTATGGGACTTTTGGTACGGGATTAAGGTTTAATCCGATCGCGTATAGGTCGCTTCGTGCGGGATTGAGGTTCAAATACAACCTCATATGGGCCGCTCAGTGCAGGACCATGGTTCAAAAATGGTTGAATGAGTATTCACCTAATTTAAGGACAGTTTAGGTCGTATAATTTTATGCAGTATTATGTAATTATTCATATGAGCAGATAATATTACTATTGTATTTATGGAAACATGATTTAAGTAGGCGATATAGCACATGCAAGACTTACCTGAATTCAACGTGGAATCATTGTCGGTGTGTGAGTGGTACTCTTGCGACCGGCTCCTCATACTAAGTATACAGCTGGCATGCTCTGCTCCAGAGGGTCGTCGAGGCACTTTGGTAGATGCCTCGGCCAATGGCCCCTATGCTCTGTGGGATTTGGTCTCTTGCCTTGGATTGGTTGGGCATCACGTAGCTGCCATGCTGGGTGGCCTACTGGCTAGTGGTTTGGATCCTGCTATCAACCACTACTGCCTCGGGCGAGTCAGACCATTGCAGCACTTGGCTGGATCATGTTTTCAGCAATGCGACGGGTGATGGGCTGAGCACGTCGAGCCCCTATTGTGATGATTGCCATAACTTTTGCCGGGTTTGCTACTATGCAGCAAATCGATGAGAAGCATTGTAGTACGATCGGCCTACTGACTGGTGAGCCTTACTCAAGAGAATCGTCGAGGCCAAGGACTACCCATGAACAATGGAACGGCCACTCAAGCCGGTGGTCTTGTATCTATGGCCTCTATTCTCTGAAAGGTCGGGTTTGCCTCATCCGGCCTATAGGGCTTGAAGCTAGTGCCTCCTAGCGGCACTTGGAGTGGCATAGATCATATCGCTCTGGGCCTTCATCTGCACTTCCTGGCTCGGCTGACCTTCTGGCCGCTGCTAGGCCCTATTGCTCGTGACCGCCTAGGCCACGAGGTCACCGGATCTTCTACAAATATTTGTCTGCTTTACCAATTTAGGAGCTGGAAGGGTTGAACCCCCAGCGCAACCTCTTCAGTTGGATGCGTGAGGTCCGGTAGTGCGAACCAGTGCACATTTTGGGGCCACTTGGCCGCAGCATAGTTACTCGAGGAGATGCCGTTGATATGGGGACGTTCAAGGCCAACATGATGGGATTTTCCTTCACAGCTTCTTAACACTACTCTTGGTAGTCTTAGAAATGGGGTTGAGCTTCGTTGTCGTTATCCACAGCCTTGGAGCCTCGGTTTGACGCAGTTCAGCCCTTGACGACTTCAGGCCCACAGCGGCCCATTCCAGGCTCCAGATTGGTCGCGGCCGAACTGATTCTGTGTGCCGGATCAAGACATGGCCAAGTTAGACTTGGTTGTTGAGTAGGGTTGCGGCCGAACTGGGTCTGAGAGATGTTCTTATATGACGAAGAGGAGGCAAAGCGGGATGCGTTCATATAAGACAGCTGGAACCGCATTTGGTAGATCAACAAGACATACCTGAAGATGGCGATGAGGATCGCCAGTGGAGGGTGGTCCCAGCATGGATGACGGTGTCGGTCATGACAATGCCACCCTGTGACGACGCAGGTAAGGTATAAGCTTCGTCTTGGGTTTACTCTTCCTTTCTCCACCATGCCTCACAATACACTGAGATTCTAGCTAATTGCCTCAAGATAGCCATATGCAAAACACAGGATAAGCATCCACAAAGAGGAAAGAAGTATTTGCTTGCCTCCATTTATTGATTCTCTTCCAGCGACGGCGACGACAGTGATGGCTCTTCACGGCTTACGATCTTCTTCTTTCCTTCATACCACAGCACAAATCAGAGGATGGAGAATGGGGAGGGCTTCGTCAGCTTCCGATCCGGGCAGTGTCTCCTCTGGCGACGACAACTGCCGTCACTCCGTGCGTTGGAGTTCGGGAGTCGGAGGGGAATCCCCCAACATAGTGTCTGTAGACTAGCCCTACTGTGTCCATGGGCTAATCTCCTCGCTTTAGTGAGGCAGCTCGCGAGTGTAGGACTGGGCAGTAGTTTGTTGTCTAACTCAACATGGGACATCTCTATGTTTGGAGAGGTTCTCGGCCGTTCTCGGAGTGGCAAGTTGTTGCCGCTTTCGGCATTTGCCTGACTTCCTGGGATCTAATCGATCTTTCCTCTGGGAGTGAGCCCCATCACTCAAATCCTCCCTAATACTGAGGTCATTGGGCTGATAAAATAGGCACTGAGGGGCTATATTCTCCTCCGACTTCTCTTTTGGGCATTGACATTGAGCGATGGAGGATAGAGCCCCCAACCACTAGCATGTCAAGGACAACTTGAGCGCCGTCATGGTTACTTGATGGGTCGTCGCCATAGGAGGTGATTTCTCTTGCCAAGGTACTGGTTAAGGTGTGAGTATTGATTATATTTGTTTTATTTTTATGTGGTGGTTAGACTTTTCAATCGTTTTCACAGACGGCGTCAATAATGTGTCCCTAGTTCTCGAGTTGTGGTATGGATTATGGAGCCTTCAAATTTTTTACTGCGGATATAATTGGAGCGAGTCCAATCTCCCTCGCTGCTAACCTGAAACTTGCGCACTACAAACTATAAATAAGAAGTTAGAAGACGGCAGAAATTTTTTTCACGTATATTCTCTGATACTCAAATTAGAAATCTTTCTAAGAAAATCAAAAGATGTAAGGAACATATTAGATGATGTAGAGTTGCACGTGAGCGGGCGATGTAAGAGGAGGACTAGCTCCTATAGATGCGTCTGACTGAGAGGTGGCTCACTAGATAGAGAATTAAGTTTCAAGTGTGCCCGGATGAGGGGCAGCTCACTAGATGATGGACTGAGCTCCTGAGTGTGTCCGGCTTAAAGGTGACTAACTAGGTGGAGGATTACACTCCTGGATATGCCCAGTTGATGGCGGCTCACAGGCAGATGACTGATCTTCTGGGTGCGCCCAGCTGATGGACGACTTTGACGTACGTCCGTAAAAGAGTGGCTTAGATATGCGCCCGCAGAGCAGTTTCTTGGAGGTGCGCCCTGTAGAAGGGTATCTTAAAGATGCGTCTGCAAATGAGCGATTTCGAAGTACACCCGACAGTGGGGCAACTTCGAGGTGTGTCCGACAGAGGAGCGGCTTAGAGGTTTGCTCGTAGATGGGTATCTTACAGGTGTGTCCACAAACAGGCAGTTTGGAGGGGCGTTTTAGATGTGCGCCCACAAAAGAGAGGCTTAAAAGTGCACCCACAGAAGAGTATGTTAGAGGTACACTCGACAGAGAGGCGTTTTAGAGGTGCGTTCGTAGAAGGGCAGCTTAGAGGTGGAAGACTAAACTGTGATGATGGGCCAACGTTCTGGTCACCTGAGCGAAGAGTTGGCTCTTGGATAGCGCACTCCTGGCTTCGAGACGGAGGGCTCCTAGCTCCCAGCTCCCAAACGAAGGGCAACTCCTGAACAGATGGTAGACCTTTTGGAATGAGGGCAGCTCCTCGATGAAGGGTAGGCCTCCTTCTTAGGAATGTCGAGCCATTTGAAGTTTTCGAAACTTGTCCTTCCAAACTTAAAGGTGCATGGCTTTATAGTGTAATCTGCAAATACGGTCTTCTTACTAGGACAATGTGGGACACTACACTTTAAAAAAATTTTGTTGGGTTGGAGTTGAGTTATGAGCCTGCTGTGGGGGTTTAGCCCCTTAGGCCCATGGCTGTTAGACCCATCAAAGGATATGACCGATCGATGACGAATGATGTGGGGGTGGGGTCATTAAAATATAAAATTCATTGCTTATAATCATTTTTTTTATGGGACCATCTATCGTATTAATGTATCTTAACTAAATTCTATAAAATTTAAAATCGGTCAAATAAGATTGGTCCAATGGCCCAATTTGATTGGGTCTTTTTAATATATTATAAAAGTATGCTTATTCTCACTCCTTAATTTTAGCCCAACAAATATTCTTGTGAAATGGTGCATTGAAAGGCAAAATCATGCTTTGAATTTGACCAAATAATTTCACATAAGGTGGTTTCTTAAAAGGTAATATATGAAAGAAAATCCTTTGGGCAAGTTATTTCTTCCTCTCTTGCTCCGTATGCACAAGCTTTTATTTATATCATCTTATATATTGGATTTTCTTGTTTTTTCAATAGATAATATCTAACTTTACAATATAAAATGCTCACATTAAATTAATGTACTAAAATTTTGTCTCAAACAATAGTCTATTATTTTTAAAATAGTCTCTATTGATA
>JAODPA010067770.1:856-33239 GCA_025585075.1 Nepenthes mirabilis | reverse complement strand
GATGAACCCTGAAAATCACCAGAGGAAGAAACAGAAACAAAAACAAAAACAAAAGGAAAAGTGGAGAGAGGAGAGGTTGACAGGGAGAGGTGATAAAGCCATGGCATGACACAGGTAGTGCATGCATGACCTTTTTGGCTTTAATCGTAGAAGCATCTGACAGGGTTTGCAGCTCTTCTCTCGGAGGGACGGGGATGCCTCATACGCCAATATAATGCAGTGGTCCTGCTGCCGAGCGCCCGGACGCCCTTCAATAATGAAAAATGTCTGCTCCGTTTTCCTAGGGGGGCTTGATTTACTGCTTATGCATATTGGACGCGGGAAATTCCAGACGCGGATTTGGACTGCCCGAACTACGGATTGAAACCCTAGCGTGATGACGAACCGCGCATTGTTCATGCGAAATACGGTGTGATTCTTTGGTGGATTTCGATCTATTTATTTTGGAATGATGCTACTACTGTATGAATTGAAATGTAGGCTACGGGTAACAGATTTATAGCATATTTCGTTTTGATTCTAAAAAAAATATTAGAGAAACTACGAGCATTAGGACTGTTGGAAATTGAATCGACACGCAAAGGGGTGAAGCTACAAGAGTTTAAGAAACTGTTCATGGGAGACCCATTTTTTTTTTTTTTTTTTAACTGAGAGTTCAATTTAAGAGAGAGAGAGAGCTGCAAGGTTTTACGGCTTTGAAATTGTTGTCCGGACGAGTCGTCATCTTCATCAATTAGAAAACAAATTGTTTTGGATCGTGTTGGATGGAAATGCAGATTTTGTTGGGTGGAGAGGCTCTGATAGTTATCGTTGTATAAATATCTATTTGTTTATGTTAATAAAAAAAAAAAAGATGAATATGTTACATATTATTTTAAAAATAACTAAATGATTGTATTATTTTTCCAAAAAAAAAATTAAAAGAACAAGCAAAATGCTAAAGCAAACCAAGGAAGAGGCAAAGCCGTGGCTTCTGTACTATCTCTTGTCCCCCTTACCGGTGACGTTATTATTTTTCTCCAATTTTTTTAGGGATGAAATTTATTATTATTTGAACTTTTAAAATTATAAGATACAATAAATAAACTTTATTGTGTTATTATAATATTGATAGTTTAAATTGTTGTGTTAAAATTATTATCATTTGGAAAAAAGTGAGAAAAATAAAAAATAGCCAACACAAATCTCTCTCTTATATCTCTAACAATCCATGTTCAAGTGCCATGACCACGTTGGCCTTTTCCTTCTGTGCTTCCTATGCAATTGTCTATTTCTGCTGCATCTGTCTTCCGTCTCAGTACTGCAAATGGGGGGAGAAGGAATCATTCTTCGAATTTCTTTGTTATTATTTCATTTCTTCTTTTTTTTGAATTCTTTCGTCTTTTTTAGCTTTATGGGACTCCTTCCAACTATTCCTTTTTTTTGTTGCTTCCTATCAAATCCCTCTTTCCCTCTTCTATTTCTTATCTACCTCTTGCTTTCTGGCTACCCTCCAAAGACGAATTTCTTTACATAATTTGGCTTTTGGGACTGCATTTTCATTGTTTTGCTTTCTGGGCTGCCCCTTTAAGCTACCTGATTTCTCTTTTTTTCTTTTCCCTTTCTATTGACTTAATATGGTATTTTATTGGTGGGTTAGCTTGCTTTGTTCTGTAACAGCAGCCTAGTGTTGAGCTGATCAAGAAAAACACTGGGGTGCTCTTCATGGAAATTGATCTGAACCATTCAGTGGCTGAAGTGAAGAAGAATTCTTTTTGTTACGGGGATTCTGAAAAAGGCAGTTGTGTTTGTTGTCTTTCTTCATCATCCTCTTACTGTTCTTCAATTTCTTCTCCATCCACTGTCATTTCCTCATTTTGCAAGGAGCTTTGGCATGCTTGTGCTGGTTCTCTAATCTCCCTGCCTAACAAAGGAAATGTGGTTGTGTATTTTCCACAAGGTCACTTGGAACAAGCAGTTTCATCCCCCCCTTTTCCACCAATGGACTTGCCCACCTATGATCTTCAACCACAAATCCTCTGCAGGGTTGCCAATGTTCAACTTCTTGTAAGTACCTTTTTTTTTTTTTTTTCTTTTTACTTTTCTGCTCGAGTACTTAATGCATAATTTAACTTTCTTTTGTGCATCATGTTTCACAAGTTATGGATTTCCCTATTTTGCCACTTACATTTACGATGACACGACATTTTTTTAACTTGCTTTTTAGTCTCTTTCCTTCCTTGTATACATGAAAACATGTACAGGCTAATAAGGAGAATGATGAGGTATATACACAGCTGACTCTGTTGCCTTTACCAGAGGTATGTTGTTCAGTTACGGTTATTGATTGTTCTTTGAAACTTGCAGTTTTAATATTTTTGGTAGTTAATAGTTGTAAGTACTTGCATACTATTTGCTTTGTTTATGGCTATATCCGGTTTACTTGTTCTGTAAAATGCTTCTCAATGCACAATGCAAGGGGTTTGGGAAGGGTTGGATGCATGCAACATTGCCCTAGAGAGGGGCTGGTTTCTGTGGCTTGAACCTATGACATCCTATTCACAGTGGAACAAATTTACCATTATATGAAAAGTCACCATTTTTTTTTCACTGAAATGCCCTGATTTTTTTTCGTAATTGCTGATTTGGTTTATGGGGGGGGGGGGGTATGCTTAGCTGGGAAGTGGAAATTTGGAGGACAGGGAGCCAGAAGAGCTGGGATTAGAAGAAGAGGGTGCAGGCTTACTCCTCAAATCTACTCCTCATATGTTCTGTAAGACGCTTACAGCTTCCGATACTAGTACACATGGTGGATTTTCTGTGCCTCGTCGTGCTGCAGAAGATTGTTTTCCACCTTTGGTGCGACATTGTTACTCTGGGTTTGATAACCTTCCTGTTTAGGTTTATTAGCAAACTATCATGAAGTTTTATTTCTCTGAATTTGATGGCTGTTGTTGGACAATAGGATTATAAACAGCAAAGGCCCTCTCAAGAGCTTGTTGCTAAGGACCTGCATGGAGTGGAATGGAGGTTTCGACATATTTACAGAGGTATGCAGGTGGAACCATGCCAACTAGCCTTTATTAAGCTGCATAACCATGAATGAAAATATCGATAGTCGATATAGGTGGTAGAATCTGTAGCGGTTGTGTTGATATTGGATTCAAAATGTTTTTTCTTATGAAATAGAACAAAATGAAGTGGGTGGAAATATTGGCAGTATTGGCTAATATATAATTAATATAATAACATATCGTGATTTTATTGTGATATCAGAAAATATTAGGATTGGGGACCTGATGCCATTGTACATCAGCCAATATTTTGCATATCGGTAATATTTCATTCCATGTACGTTATTAATAATTGTGGTTCTTAATTTTCAGGCCAGCCAAGGCGGCACCTGCTTACAACTGGATGGAGCATTTTTGTTAGCCAAAAGAATCTTCTTTCGGGGGATGCAGTGCTCTTCTTGAAGTATATATTTTCCGACCACAATACATTGAGATGCTTAGTTCTCTAAATGTGAATTCTTCCACGTCTGTTCTTGCAGAGTTGATCACAACCTTCATCTTTCCACCACTAAACCTAAGGAAAGAGTGAGAAAGGAAATGATGAGGAAATCTATTCTTGCGCGATGTTAACAAGAAGACACATTCAATTTCATTTCTCTTATGTTTATAGTCAACCAAAAGTTATAGAAGCGGAACATTTAACATGCTTCCTGCTTATGATTTAGAGTTGTTTTCCACTGGTTTCTGAAGTTCCTCGTGTAGTAATACTGACTTTCTTCGATTACATATGATGGTTTCTATAGGGGAGAAGATAGGGAGTTGCAGGTGGGAATCAGAAGAGCTGTCCGGCCAAGAAATGATGTTCTGGATTCAGCTGTTGGCAATAAAACTTCTTATAAAAATGTTCTTTCTTTGGTTGCTAATGCAATATCAAACAAGAGTATGTTTCATGTCTTCTACAGTCCAAGGTATGAATGTTAATCGTCAATTGCTTATTTCATAAATTTCACCAAGAATTTTATGTATTGTCCATCTCTGTCTGCTATGCCTGGCATGTAATCAGACCAAGGACAGGCAAAGAGTAGTGTTTGTATGGCCTTGAAGTGGAATATTTCAAGCCATCGGCCCTGCATCTTTGTCTCCGCTTTTCCTGTCTTTTGATTAATTCATATTAAGAAATCTCATGGCTGTTGAAGTAGCAGCATCATTACCCTTGTATTGTTATGTCATGGTGTCTTGTGATCCCCAGTTAATAATTAGAACTCAATATCTAAAGATATCTATTTTGCCTAGTCCATTTTATATCCTTTGAGAACTTCTCAACTACAGAAAAGATGTTTCATATAGGGTTGAAATTTGACAATTTTAATTAATGCTTTATGTCTTTTCCAGTTATGTAATCTGAATTGGGATTTTTCTAAATTTTATGTGGACTAGTGTTGTTGGCATGCACTTCAGTAATTCTATTATTCATGGTTGATATTGGATATTAACAAACAATTTGAGATGTGGTCGTTTTAACTTTCTTTTTTTCACATAATAGAAATGGTGGTAAAATAAAAGTTGAACAAGAATAGGAAAAATAAAAAGTTGAGAATAGAATTGGGTTCAAATTGCCTGTTAAGGAAAACATGACATGCACATGCATTGGAGCTTTAGTGTTTTGCCTTTGGAGATTCTTCTTACAACTATATCATGCTTAAAAAATAAGAGAAACGGTGATATGCAATATATGCAAATTCAAGTACGTGTTGTTAATTGCTGGTACCCCAGCTTCAGGAACTAGATAAATGTGGGAAGGTGTTTCTCTCCCCTGATTGAATAATTAATGATCTGTTTGGTTCCAATAAAATATCTAAGAAAGGAAAAAAAAAGTTAGAAGAAAGCATTGTTTTGTGTTTGGATGCTCGAAAAATTAAAAGGGGAAATTTTCTTTTTTTAAAAACTCAAGTAAAATAATTCATTTTTGTGGAATTTCACTTTCTACTTGAAACAATTTCCTAACCCTTTATTTTTATTTTTATTTTCTTAAAATTTTTCTAGATCCAAACAAATTATAAATAAATAGTATTATTCTTTGACCAGAATCCTATAACTTTACCAAAGCCGAAGGGATTAGCTCAAAGATGAAAGCAATTGGCTTTTGCCCATTTCATGTCATTTTAGTTGTTACTGAATGTATTCCTATTGAACGCATCTATTTCTGAAAGTTCCCTCCTCTGGGAAAATGTATAGACCTTCCATTTTCAGTCATCTACTTGCCGGCTAAAAGTTAGCAGTCATGATTCCACAATAAATGCCTTGATGCAGGGCAAGTCACGCGGAATTCATTGTACCCTATCAAAGATACAAGAAAAGCATCGACAATCCAATATCCATTGGAACCAGATTCAAGAAGATATTTAAAATGGATGACTCTCCAGAAAGGTCTCAGGAATCTAGGCATCCTAAAAAACACATGCTCTCATAATTGCAACATTTCTTCTTGGATTTTGGCAAAATTTTCTTTGTCCTTGCAGATGCAGTGGTGTGGTGACTGGATTCTGTGATTTGGATCCCTACAAATGGCCTAACTCAAAGTGGAGATGCCTGATGGTGTGCTTTATATCTTTTTGTCATGCAGTGTAGATTTCAGTCTGATAACGTGCCCCAGTCTATACTGCCATAAGTAGCTTCAATCTACCTTTCCTCTTTAAATTCGCCAATTCCCTGAGTTTTTCTCCTCCAAATTCTTAAACCAATATTCTTATTAAATATTATATAAACCAATTTTTATTTGTCTTTTTCTGTTATTTTGAGATCCTTGTCCAGTCATCCTCTTTGCACACCTATGCCTGAGGGGCCAGGATGAGGTAGGAAACTTTCCATTACAATTCTGATCATCTGTTCACTATTGAAATTGTAGAATCTCTCACAAAATCCATGTTGAGTTCACATGTTTCCAGGTTTTGAATAAAAAAGTTTGCATCCTGGTATATATANCTCCCTGCGCCCTCCCCCCCCCCCCCCCAAAAAAAAAAAGTTCCTTTTACTAAAATATGAAGGATATTGACAGCCTGCTACTACGATTTTGAAGCAGCATGAGATGGTAGTTTAACATCTCTGCCTTTGAAATAACAGGTCAGATGGGATGAAGATATTGTCAAAGACCATCAGGAATGCATTTCACCATGGGAGATCGATCCTTCAGTATCTCTCCCTCCTGTAAGCACCCAATCTGATCCAAAGCTGAAGAAACTGCGAATTGGTTTGCTGGCTTCTTCACCCAACCATCCTATTGATGGTACAAAGCATTGCATTGAGGCTCATTAAATATTGTCTTATTGAATTTCCTCTAATCTTAAATCAATGCCTTTTGTTTTCGTGCAGCTGGAGGAGGTGGGTGTTTGGACTTTGAGGGGTCTATGAGATCCTCTAAGGTCTTGCAAGGTCAAGAAAACACTGGTTTTGCATCGCGTCCCTGTGGATGTGACAAAGTAAACTGCCCTCTGGATTTTGAGTCCCAATCATTGGGCCTTCCTAGTCTTGCGTCTACCATGATAGAGAACACAAATACAAGCGAGTTCCTAGAGTTTCAGCCCAGGACTTACAGAGGCATTTTGGAATCTAACAGATACCCAAAGGTCTTGCAAGGTCAAGAAATATGCCCGTTGAGATCCTTGATGGGGAAAGTCAACTTCAAACCATGGGCTAGGGTTGAACCTAGCCTAGGTTGCAATTATGTTAACCTATATGATGGGCCCCAACCAAGTTTCTACCCGCTTGCTTCTGAGGGAGTCAGAAACATCTACTTCCCTTTTCATAACATTTACAAGAATGCCATCACAAAAGAGAACATTTTATCGAATTTCCCTTCTTTTGACAGTAGGGTTATCATGCATGAAGTCCGGAAGCCAAGTTCAAGTGAGCAAAAGGCAGCAGAGATCATATCTCTGCCTCCTTCATTGAATTCAAATATGAACAATCAGAAAGATCTCTCTGCTAGTGGACATGCCACTGATTGTAAACTGTTTGGGTTCCCCTTGACTGAAGAAATTGCAGCTATACCAAATTCTGGTAAGAGGAGCTGCACAAAGGTGAGCTATTTTGCATGTTCCCAACTTGGATTTCAATCTTTTGGCTCATTATTCCTTCAGTTTCCCAACACTGATACTGAATTGATTGAGTCAAGGTTCACAAACAAGGGAGCTTGGTTGGAAGAGCCATTGATCTTTCCAAACTCAATGGTTATACTGAACTGTTGAGGGAGCTCGAGCGGCTGTTTGGCATGGAAGGCCTTCTTCGAGATCCTGCTAAGGGATGGAAGATCTTGTATACTGACAGTGAGAATGATTTGATGCTTGTTGGGGATGACCCATGGCAGTAAGTATCTCTTGCATATTAAGACTCTTAATCTCAAAGCAACTCCTCCCCCACCCTCTCCCTTTAGTTTGTTAGATTCTATTGTGATGGTGCAATTGAAGAGTTTATCAATTGACAAGGGAGAAAGTCCTTGGTTCCTATGGTGTCTTTCTTTGATAAAAAGTGATGTACGCTGAAAACTTTTTGAAAACTTGACTAAACAAAAAGCCAAATAGAGTGTTTCTAATGAATTCAAGTATAATGATTGTCTTGTCAAGATGTAATATTACTAAATAATGGAGAAAGTCTAACTGCACGAAATAGAATTTTGGAGTTAGGAGATGCGTGTTAAAAGGTTGATGGATGTAATACATAAAATTATCAAAGAACAAAGTTGCTAATTTAATGTTAGATACCGTGACAAAAAGGGCAGTCAGTGTACAAGGCTCTCGGATTATGGGTTCTACAGAGGATCATATATACACAATATTATCTCTATATTGCAGAGAGATGTTCCCATAATTTGAATTCATGACCTCTAAATCTCAATAGAGTATCCTTAATAATGTCAAGGCTCACCATTTGGGACAGAGACAACTTACACTAACTTATGTAATGAGATGCTTATTTATAATTGAATGTAGGGCAAATCTTAGGAAAAAGGAAAAGTTGTGTGTTTAAGAGAATTGGTAGTAGAGTGAAGATGCCTAAATAGTAGTTAAAGGAAAAAGATTGTGTCCTAAGACGTGTTAATAATATAGGAATGATGTCCACTAAGATAACTGTAAAGTGGTGAGAGCTGATGCAAAAGAAGTAGCTATTGAAGCTATACTTGGAGTATATACTATACTTCACCCTACGTTATAAGCACTAAAAGAATGCAAATGGATTTGCTAGGGTGATAAAGAATGAATTGACATATGGATGCTATGAAATGGCATGATGATAAAAATTATTATTTACTAGTGAGACTGGAAGATGTCGCACAGAGATGATGAGCCTACTTACTGAACTATTTCATGAAGTGGAATGCCTAATTGTAGATTTGACATGTCAATCACATACAAGTTAAGTGAGTGGCAGATGGAAAACCCCAAGGAACATGTAGCATTCCTTCGGAGGTTCAGCAATGCTTACAATAAAATAGGACAATATGGTGGACTAGCTGCTCGATAAATAATACTTAGAAAACTAAAAACTGTCACATGAGTGAGGACAAGCAGCATAGTTGAAATTTGTGATAAGTATTGTATGAATCAAGCCCATGGAAACTTATGAAAAGTAATCGAATAAAGATCAAGACTAGTGTAAAGTATATACTTTTTTTTTAGAAAAATCTTTCATTCCTTCAGGGGTCATTGGATTCTTTGGTTCATTTTCCTGACAGGAGTTTTGGTTGGTTTTTATGTCTGGTTTCCTGGGTTTGGGCTTGGTTGCATTTTATTTGATATAGTGTGAATTATCATTGATACCGACTTGGTGTCTAGATGGAAAAAATAAAAAATAAGGGTTTCATAGAATTGGTTTAGATTTATGCCTAGGAGATTCATGATGGAATCAGTTCTCTATCAACTATTTGTACAAAGCTAGAAGTAGCACTTGTATAAGATAATATGAGAGAATGATATTTAAGATTGTTCGAGTACTTCAATACAAGCTTTATTGTGTTGTTTAGATGCACGTATTTAAATGTCAGGAAGGAGATTAGATATCTCACTTAATTAGGATATGCTCCCGCCTTGTGTTTTTTTGTCCGTGGGGATGGGATAGCCACAACTTCCATAGGTCATTGGTTTAGTCTCCTAATGAGAATTGAAGTCCTTGCCTGATTTATTTAGAGTTTTGGGTTTGATTTCATTATTGCAAAACATAGTCAAATATGGTTCTATTGTAACCCTGAAACGATTTTTAAGAACCCATTCCCAATTTTTAAGGGATGAATATTGTCTTAATGAAATAGAAGTAACATGCCTTGAAGCTTTTCTTCATGTTCTTTTATTCATTGGATGTGTTTTTCAAAGGCTCTATTTAAAGTAGCAAACCTAGCTCCTATCGGATAAGCACAGAAGATCTCAAAAAATTGGGGTGGTGGTGGTGGGGAGAATCAATTGAGGTAGTAAGGAGTTCTAATTGCTTGACTGGATTGTATTTCTCAAAGGATATATCTTTCTGTTGATTTATATAGACCTCAGAGTGCGGAGAGACTTTGTTTGGAAGATGTTATGACTTTTTAGCCGCAGGAAACTTTGGTGTTCATTCTTATCCGAATTGCAGATTTCTTTCTTAAGATGGTCATATATTGGTTTGATCCAAATGCCAAGTACCCAGAAATTAAGGTGGTGAATGATTAACAAATGAGTAGATAAAATGCAGCTAAATCATATGTGAGCTACTAATATGCAAAGGCCACCATCCCTATATGTGGAATTCCCTTTGAAGGCAAAATGCCGATTCGACCTTTTCTGACATGATATTTGTTTTTGGTATTTTGTTTGAGAAATTTTTGGGGGACACCCTTGAATCAACCTCGGGTGATTTGACGTCTATTTTTATATGTGTCGGTTATTATATATGGATCGATAAAATATTAGGTTATCAAAGGTATCCCAAATATGGTTAAAAGGTGCCCCTAACACCACTCTCATTCTGTTATTACTTGGGCATTTTTTTGTCTATCTTTCTCCTCAGATATGCTGAGTGTAAGTTGTAACAACATGGGCCTTATTGACAGTGAGTTCTGCAACGTGGTATCGAAGATCCAGATTTGCACCAATGAAGAAGTGAAGAACATGACAGTTGGAATCTTGATCGATGATAATCAAAGCTGTTTGGAGGAAGCACCGGTTTTGATGGATGCATCAAAGTCTTCGTCAGTGGGTCGGACTGATTCTTCTCCGACGACTGTCCAATTCTGAAGCCCTAGCATCTCTTCACTTTTTGAGATTGATCAGTTTGTCAGATTGATGTTTTGAGTCAGAAACAATGCAGTTTGCTATCACTAATGGAAATAATTATGCTGGAAACCCAATTCATAGGAGTTTATTGGACGTAATATTGGATATGTGAAGAGTCATGATTTGATTTATAACAGAATTATTATCTTTTCTTTTACTTAAGTGAATATTACTACTAGCTATAAGAGTTCTTTTAATCCCCCAAGATGAGTGATTGTCGAATTTGGGCAACCCCGGATTGGTTTGGGTTTTGAGAATCCACAACTGAGGAATGAATTCGTTTTATCAATCAAATTGACAAAGTATTTGGCATAATTCTCCTGGAACATGCTTGATAAAAATTGTGTTTGATTCATCCAAAATTTAGACAGTGTTTTTCTCCCGGGAGACCAAACTCAAGCTTGGGGCGCTACAATGCCTGTGCCCCCTTTTCCCTTAACTTTTCTTGGATTAATATCTAGATATAGATATTTTATCATATAAATGATTTTAAGATAATTATTTTTTAATTCTTTAAATATGATCCATTGAGTGTAAAATTCGAATATAAAAACTTTTAAAAAGAATTATTTAGATGATTATTTTTAAATCATGAATAATATTTGTTGGAACTGCAGTTGGAGCGGCGCTTTACCTACTGGGTTAAATGCAGGCAGAAAAGCAAAATCATAATCTTTCAGGTTTCTTTTATTTGACAAAAAAGGATCTGACATTTTCTGTCTGATGATACAATTAACAATTTTCATAATCTTCAAATCAAAGAAAAGATGAAGCACATTGAGTCAATGAGCAATTGATCACCAGGATACTACATTATGAGCAAAACTCTGTTGATGAAGTACTCAATCAGATGGTCATTGGCTCAGAACCCATTTGGGCTGTATTTGCAGGACTTTTGCAGCGGAATATGGCAACATGGGGGGGAGCTCAAAGAAAGTGAGAATGACATAGATAGTTTTATTGCTCGGAAAGAGTTACGATTTACTCAATGCTGCTTGAGCTTTATCAGATGGCAACATGGGGAGAGCCCAAAGAAAGCGAGAATGATATAGATAGTTTTATTGCTCGGAAAGAGTTACGATTTACTCAATGCTGCTTGAAAAGCTCACGGCCGATAATCATTCTTCTGATCTCACTGGTACCTGCTCCTATCTCATATAATTTAGCATCCCGAAGAAGACGACCGGTGGGGTACTCATTCACATAACCATTTCCACCTAAACATTGGATAGCCTGCGAAAATCAATAATCAGTCGTCACTTTGAACCTTCAGCAATTTTGTCCTCATCATTTTTACAGATATGAAGAAAATGGATAGCATCTGGTGGCAATTTCTGATATGATACGATAACATCACTCACAATTTACTTAGTTTGGTCCAGGAGCAATGCAAAAGCAGCAAATTCAGCTTTAATCGATTTATGATGTCACACTAAATAAGTTACAGGAAACCAAATTCTCAGAGAAGAAGACTAAAGTAATTGAAAAAAGGTCCTTAAAGAAACAAGATAATCAAGATGAGACAATTCTCGAAAAATAGAGGGGATTCCATACCAGAAATACTCTCAGGAAATCCTCAAGTAAAAGGAAAATGCTTTGAATATAAAGGAAGGGATGAGAAAATAAAGGAGCTAGCATTGCTTACCCCTTCACTTAGTTTGCTTCATCTTGAAGTAGATGAAATAAGAGGAGCTTTTTTTTTCTTCCTTTCCATCCAAATTCCATGACATTTGGAAGTTGCAAAATCTGGGTCGAGTAAGAAAACTTTCCTCCCTACCCTAGCGACTTATTTTTCATTTATCCAAACCAACACAGAAAGGGACTTTCTTTCAGTTTCTTCCTGTCGATTTCTACCATTTCTTTTAAACTAATCTAAATGTTTGAGAAATTTGAATTGTTAAGTCGACATTACCTGAAAAAATGACGACTTGAAAATTCGAGTCGTATTTATTAGAAGAAGAACCATCATTGTCATAATTATTAGCAAGCATGCGACAGAACACAAAATTCAAGCCCCTTGGCCTTAGGCTACATGTCCCTTAAAGGGCAATGACAGTAATTCATATACAAGGTCGTTGAAAATGAAAGCATAATGCTTATCAGACAGCCAATCAGTCAATAGCAATGATGAATTATGAGATCACGGGGAGAGAACTAACATAAAGAGGAAAGAATATAACCTCGAGATCACAGCAGACACTAGGTTTCCAAATTCAGCATTCAGTAATTTATGCATCATCATCAATGCAAGAGAAGTATGAACAAGAGGCAGAATGTCATTTCACCTGCAGAGCCACTTGGGTAGCTCTTTCAGCAGCACTGAGTATAACACCAGCACAATCCTACATGGATACAAAGAGAGACTGTAATATCACTTAGAGGATAACATTATTGGGAAAATCTAGGTTTTCAGGAGGACAAAAATTGGAAAGAACAATATCCTGCTAATATGCACCATAAAGGAATACAGGGAAGCCCGGAAGCCTGATACGATCTTCCTAATAACACTAGAATCCAAAGTTATTCTTCTCAATTAATTTGCTAGGCATCAGAAACCCACAGTCCATATACTAATGTAATGCCACAAAAAGGGTTTTCAACTGCCAAACTTGATATTCCTTGTTCATTCCATCAAACATTTAAAAAGGTCAGAATGGACCTCCCTACTTCTTTATAAGGACTACACTACATAAATTCAGAAAGACTGCATTTTAAGCTTTCTATCCAAGCGAGGGTAATGCCGAAGCATAATCAACCACTTGGCCTTGTACCTTCATATTGGATATGCTTTCTTAAACTGTCATAAACCTTTTTTTTCTCCTTCCAAAAGCAAACACCTCATCCCCCCTCCCCCCCCCAAAAAAGGACGCACAAACTGATCAGGAACACCGTAAGTGCAGAGGAACGAATAAAGGGACATTGTACATTTAAAAGAACTTTTACTCCCTCTAATAACCATAAACAACACATTCTTCAAACTTATCATAATCCAAGGAATTCCAAAAGTACCCAATTAGTTGTTACAGATTTTAGACCTAAAACATTACTCAACAGTAATAGTTGAAACAAATTACAAGATCAATACAATGAGAAAGCATGGTCACTCGGGACTACAAGATTGCAAAGCATTGTCAGTATAATTGAAAGATCTCAAGGATTTTCAGAGTAAATAGACGCAAGAAAATAAACCACTGAATATGCAAGTGCACCTTTGGGTCAATTTTCCCGTTGTCACAGTCTCTTGCAACAGAATACACGTAAGACCTGTGCAAAAACACAAAAGGATAATTCCTCACGATTGGTGAAGAAAATAGAACATCAGATGCCTAGAACAGTTTACCTTGAAGACTGTAAAGAAGTATACATGTCAGCAATTTTTCCCTGCATCAGCAGATGACCAGACCACATTGAGGCCCTCAAGGCTAGAATATTTAGTCATCTAGATGAAACAGGATGGCAAAACGATAGCCAAGTACCTGTATAAACTGAAATTCACCAATTGGATGGCCAAACTGTTCTCTCTGCCTAACATAGGGAAGAACAACATCAAGGCATGCCTGCATGATACCAAGAGGGCCGGCCGATAAAACAAGCCTCTCCAAATCTAGCCCTGACATCAAAACATATACTCCTGGAGGGGAAAATGGGAAAAGAGAAGGTTGGAGGAGCCTTAGTATGATGTTACATAAGCACCGGATAAACAGAAAATTTTATGGCATGTCAATTTGACTATACACAGTTTTCCCAAAACATTTAGATCTCTGACATGAACATATACAACTAACCAGCATATGAGAATTACACTACTTTTCTTTCTAAAGCATATCTGAGCAATAGAAAATAGATAATCAATATGTTCACAGATCTACTCATAAAGATGCAAAGTTATCTCACATGCAAGTATGCAAGCACGCATGTGTGTGAGTATAAACAATCTCGCATAGACTAAACAATAAGTCCATCCAAATATCAAAAACCATATAATTACCTTAAATGAAGATCAATCAAAATTTACAAGATAATATATCTTATTACCTTTCCCTTCCTCCCCAAGAACATTTTCCTCAGGAACAAAACAATTCTCAAAGACAAGCTCACACCTGCAATGTTTTTGATAATCAATTTGCAACCAATTGAAGTTTTTTGGCAGAAGCATGCAGTTTTACAGATGAGATTGCCAATTTACAGCAGAATCACATACGTATCACTTCCTCGCATCCCTAGTTTGTCTAGTTTTTGAGCAGTGCTGAATCTGCAATTGAAATAAGAGAAAGACCAACAATAAGTATAACGTTGATTATTTACTTCTTTCTTTTAATACTGAACAGTTTTCATCACAAAAGACAACCAAAGCTTGGTGCAACATTGAAAGTGACAGATCATTGAAAGGCCAGTCACTTCTACCAAAAAATAAAAAGGCCAGTCAGTCATGCAAGTAAAGCCTATAGCCTATACTATAAGTCACATCCTCCAACCCACCCACCCCCAACAAAAACACAACACACTGAATCAGTGAAACCAAGGAGTTCATTATTGCAAACAGGCCGCCTTGTTTATGGCAGAAACTTTTAGAATTCACAATAATGAGTGCAAAATATGTAAACCTCATCTTTAACAGAAAAGGAAATGATAAGTGAGCCACCTTGTTTCATGCAGCATTCTAAGTACTATCCATCATACCTGATGGCATTTTATCCATCAATTATCCACTTCAATATCTTGCTTTGCACTATAAAATACACTCGACTGAACTAACAATACAATCAAAAAAATGAAAAGATATTAGAAACTTCTGGCATGTACCCAGGCATTCCCTTCTCAATGATGAATGTTGTGATTCCTTTTGAACGAGCCATAGTATCCGTTTTTGCATAAACAACCTGGTTCAATATAATCTCACTTCAAAAGCATCACAAAAAATAATATGGTATGTGGTCTTCACATGTCAGCATATATTTATGTGTGTGCATGCATGACTCATTCTTGTGGTCATACAAGCACATGACATTTAGATGTCCTTTCTTTTTTTGGGGGGAGGGGGGGGGGAAGTTATGCACTTCCTAGTTTATTGACAATGTCATACAAGTGAGAACCGACAAAAAAAGAAAAAATAAATGGGAAATTCAAAAAGAAAAAAAGAAAACATGTAGCATAAAATTTCCAGCTATTGACAAATTGTCTCTATTGGTTTGAGTGATTCTCCCCTTGGGAGATCTCCTTCATTAAATAATAAAAATATTTTCCTAATTAAAATCTAATTGCACTCAATCATAGTAAATGCATATCCCACAATCACAGCCCTAGATCTAATGCTTCCCTAATTACAAACAACAATGATCTCCTAAATAAGGAAACTAATTCAATATTATGTACAGATTCAATGGCTGACAACTATCTCTTAAAAAAAGTACCCTACAGAACACCGAATGGCCAGTACGGATGAAAAATAAAAAGGGTGGCCAGAGAGATAGGGAGGCAATAAGGGAGCTTTAGAGCATAAGATTAAAGAAAAATTATAGCTTAATTTACAATTTTTCCTTAACCAAAATTTTCTATTCTCAATAATATAACATATACGGTAAGCTCTAATATACAAACTATTCGATGTGACAAGAAATGTCAATACTAAAACAAAAGAGTAAAAAATTATTTAAAAAATGTAGCAACATGTGAATATATGATTTAGCCTTTGCCGGCCAAACATAAAAATTCATTTCGGGGAATATTGAGAGTGATTCTCTATTTATATTTAAAAGAAGCATCTTGATGCACGAGGTTCTCCATTGTAGCATTTGAGGAAGGTCAAATGTACATAGTTTTATCTATATGTAAATAGTTTTACCTATGCATTGCATTTTAGATAGTTGGTTCCCTAACTTTGAACACATGAGTCCACATCACAATGAAGCGATGTTTCAATTGTGCCAACCCTCCCCAACCCCAAATCAATTCCCTATTTAAAATTACAATTCAATAAATCATGAGAGTGGTCCAATCCTTAATTCTTATTAGCCTAACATGCGGAAAGCTTTATGCAGCGGACCACCTTTTAATGTTTAAGTAGCTTGAAATTAAAGAAATATTTTAGGTACGAAACTTTTATTTTAGAGCTTAGAGGCATTAGATAGAATTGTTTGCCAAACAATATCAGTTGCTAACAAAGTTCAATGATACTACAAGGATATATATTCCCTTCAGAAGCTTACAGTTACTGCAATTACAAGAAGGGGTATATCTCTAAGATCCCCAATAAAAGTCCTGAAAATACTTCAATCTTCAGTAATATTGCGTTATATGTCGCCTGATTGGCATGTATTCAACTATATTCTATTACAGGCAATATAATCCAGACATTCCCTCAAAAATCTCAACTATGATGATTTATTTATCTTACTATTTAATTTTGCATCTGATAAATAACTAGCTAGACAATGTCATCCTTGCAATATATAACAAATTAACCATCATGAGGCATACCAGTGTTTGGGCAATTGTGCCATTGGTGCACCACATTTTGTTCCCATTTAGTAGATAACCCCCATCGACACGATCAGCTTTGCATTTCATGCTAACCACGTCCGAACCAGCTGGGGAAAAACAAAAAACATGCACAGCCAAAGTGTAAGCCAGACATATTCTCTCAAAATCTTAACAAGAATCTGAATCAAATATATGTTTTCTCTCTCTTTTTTGAGGGAGAGTGCTTGGGTCCATGATAAGTGAAAACTAAGCTATTAAGCGTAACAGAAAATGTACCATTTGGTTCACTCATTGCCAGAGCTCCGACATGCTCCCCGCTGACAAGCTTCATGAATATAAACACACACAGTATGCCAACATCAAATACAAAAAGAATATATTCATCAAAGTATTCAATTGAGTAATACAATTCAAATTTCAAGTCAGATTTATGAACTAACCACCCCATAATGAAGTAATTTTATGCAATACCAAACTGCCTATAAGGTTTCTCCTTGGTTTCAATAAGATCAGGGCAACAGTATTTACAAGGTCATCATATTTACCAAAACATGATGATTAGCTAGAGCTAGCACCAATGCTAATTCTTTACGAAGAAGATGAATTTATGAAGATAGAAAGAGAAATCATCACAAGGAAAATGACAAGGACAACAAAACTTGCTTGCAGTATACAGAATTAAGAAATTTAGAAAAATACCAATGGATTTGCTCCTTCCTTTCCTTCAGCATTATAAGTTGACTTTACGCTAGCTATTCTATGTGGTTCGGAGTAACATAATACGGCTAATACAGTAATTTAGTCCACAATAAATCAAAAGAACATCTGCTCCATTAATTCTGGGAATAATAATTCTTCCAGTTGCAAAGACAGATCACTATCAAATCCTGCAATGGACATTTTACCTTTGGTAAGTATTTCTCCTTTTGAGCAAGATTTCCGTTTCTCACCTACCAAAACAAAAATAGAACGTTGTGACTTCAAAACACAACACATCATTGACATTGTTAGAACATGGAACTTGAACTCCATAATCTACCAGCTGATTAATGCACAGGTTAGAGTGAGCTCCATAAGACAAACCAACTGAACCTGAAGCACGACTAATCTCTTCCATTGCAATGCAGTGGTAAAGATAACCAAGCCCAAGTCCACCATACTCCTCTAGAAGAGAACAATTTGTTTTGTTTCATGTTGAATCAACCAAAGAGAACCGTAAGTTAACTGATGTCAAACTGGACACAACAAATACATCAAACTTACATGAAAGCTCCACCTGAGAAATGATTGCACCAGAAATTACATAGTAATGAAATGTTGTCACTCTACCCAATTAAATTTACAAATTGTAATCATGGTCGAGTTGAGCATTAAACATGTTCCAATGAAAATAATAAAACAGATTCAAGTGTTCGCTGTTGTAAAGACATCAAATACCTTATAACGAAGTTCAGAAATATTATTCCCATTCATTCCCTTGTAGGATGCTTCCCTTACTATAGCTACATGGCCATGAATAATGGGTTTTGCTCATTAGAAGCCAATGACAGACCTGAGGGAAGGTAAAGCTTGAATAAACCCCTAAGAATCAGAGGCAAAAGGGAAATACCTGGTGCAGAAATACCATGAAGATTAAAATCTCCCATGCGTTTCCATAGATTCACCTCCTGGAAAGAAAGCACGAAGTATTTTATAATATGATAAAAAGCATTTGGATTGCAGAAGGATAAATCGAATACCTCTGGGAAACAGTTCATTTTATCTATTTTGGCTGCGTGAGGAGTAATGTTCTCTTGAGCAAATTGTGCAACACTTTCCTTAAACTGTAAAGCATGATATGAATGATCAGGGGATTTAACTAGGACACTCCCCTCCCCCAACAAAAAAAACAAGAGCAAGTTTTTCTGTAAGCATATTTTTTCTTGCAAGAATGCAGTTCAGTCCAAGTAACTTTTATATTCATCGAGATCCAAATGAACAAGGGGAAAATCAAAAGAGGAAGAAATGCAGATCTTGCATAATGCTATCAAGTTGCATCTTGAAAATGACAAGTCAATTCCACATTGAATTGTGGTAATGTTTGGTGCACCAAACTTCCCATGGAAATCAGTAATGTTCCCAAGTAGGCCACTCTCCCATGTGCTGAATGCCATTCTTCCACATACCACTTTTTGTGGGGGTGGGGGAGGATACTCTGGGAGACTGCCACCCTTCATTGGTATACTACTACATTTGGATGAAATTATTTATAGTAAGATAATGGCCACAAGTGAAAATAATGCTATGGGAGCTTGTTGACTCTAACATAAATCTAGACTGCTCTTATTATGGTTGTATTAGAAGAAATGAAATTAAAGAAACATTGAATGGCTGGTAATGCAATTAAACCAGATGGTATCCCCATTTAATCTTGAAATGTTCAAAGGAGGCAAGAATCAAGTGGTTGATGAGATTATAAACAAAATCCCAAAAACAAGAAATGCAAGAGTAGAGAAAGAGCACATTGATACCCATAATAAAGACGACCAAAAGGAGATAAGCTAAGTTGATGAGTTAAGTGATAGAGAGATCAAAAGGAGGATAAGAGATATATGGGTGTATCCAAGATCAATTTGAAGTCATATCAGGTAGGCCTACTATGGAAATTATGAAATGTTAAGATGTCCAATGGAGCAACTTAACAAAAGAAATAAGGACCTTCATATGGAGCTTATTTATTAGGACAAACACATGATACAATAACAAGAAGCATTGTAAAATTTCGGAGAAAAAGGAGCTTCCACAGCACACATCCAATCAATAAAAGATATGTATAACATGACGGTGACTTGCATGAGGCACACACGGGGAGACCAAGATTTTTCAGATAACAATTGGCTTACACTAGGAACTCAACTTTAAGATAGTATCTTTCCGACTTGGCCATCGATGAACTAATTAGACACATTCAAGGTGGTGTACCCTGATCCATGCTTCTTGCAGATGATATAGTTTTATCATATAAGAATAAAGAGGGTGTCATTGATAAAGTGAAAGGTTGGAAGAAGTTGGAAAACAGAGGTTAGACTTTAGAATAAAGACTAAATACATAAAATGAGGTTAACAACAAAAAGGAAGATGGAATAGAGGTGAGGATAGGGACTGAAAGCCTATAAAAGAGAGGTTATTTCACATATCTTGGATCAATGGTTAAACAAGATGGGCAATCAATGAGGATGTTACTCACATATCCACATAGGTATGACATTTGGATTCTTCAATCAGTGGAAAATCTAACAAAATCTTGGAAAATAGCCAAGTCAAACACCTGGAAATATTCACACCCAATAAACATACATAAGTCCCAGCAACATATCAATAAGAACTATTCCTAAAGCTAAATAAAGTTAGGGTTCAAAGCTGCAACCTCATTCCCTATTCCATGCAAATTAGTTCTACACTGATGTAGCACTTTAGGTTTTCAGATGCCTAAAGAAGGGCATTACGAGCTAGAATTTCTGACAAATTCAAAAAGAAAAAGATTTAACTTTGGGGCAGTGGTGACAGCATAAGCAAATATTACCAATTATAAATGGAGGTGGACAGGTACATTGGTGATGAAAGTGCTGAACAATGTTAGTGATATTTGTGCACTATTTGTGAAGAATCATTTGTAGGACATGATAATAGTGGGGGTGAAAAGCATTACAGGTACCTCAGCGCTAGTCTAGATAGTAAGAAAGTGGGCAATTATGGTGGTGATGGTGTTGTTATTCAAACTTATGTGGGATTGAACAGTGGTGGTAGTAGTACTAGTGAGCTTTTATTTAACTGTGATTGGTGAGGACAAAAACTATCTATGAAACACTTCCACGTAAACAAATTTTGCAAAAGTATGATTTGACTTATATACTGATATATATCTTAGATTTAAATTCCGGTATGAGATATTTCAAAGCGGGCTCTTAAATCTTTTAACCTAAATCCTGCACACCACAAACTAAAATAAAAATTTCAGTGAAATTGGAACTTGCTATCCGAATTATTCTCTGATACTAAAGTCAGTTTTAGAGACCTAACAATTGAGTTAGGAAGAGATAGAGATGGAGAATAGATAAATTGAGGACTAAGCTTCAAGAGTATCTTGTGAGGAGGATGAGGCATTTCTGGAGGACAAGCACTAAAACTCTGTGTAAGCTTAGTGCAGTGAGGTTGTGCCTTAGAGATTGTAATGATTAGTTGATGAACAAAATGCTATAAAGATATAGATGGTAACAATCTCTTCCTCTTGGATTTCGATCCCACTCTTGTGATGAAAGGGCCAGTATTTAGAACAACATAAAAGTCAATGGTCAATTTTCCCGTAGTGGAGTTACAGGCCACAACCCATAAGCTAGGTTCATTGTTGACCATTTAGGTGACCTGCCCATCACGCACGTTCTGGGTTATGCATCATGGTAAGGGCTTTTTATGTTGGATCATGCAAATCATTCATGGTCGAGGGGTGACCAACTAAGGTCGGCCGATTGCTTGATAAAGCAACTTGACATCCCTTAACCAACCTTTTTGGTTTAGCGTAGACCACCATACAAGACATGTTTGGACTTGAAATCTTACTTGTTCGGTAATCTAACCGACTAGCTTGACCTGTCAGGATTTCGACTACACTCTAGTAATTAAAATCCTTCTTGAGCAATGATCTATTAGGCTACCTTTGGGCCTATTTTTGCTAGCCTATGCTAATTAGTTTCAGGCCACCCATTATGTCCTCAGGTTGGGTTGATGGGCTCGGATATGCTTAAATTTAGCTGGACCAATACTAGCTCCCCAGCTTTGAAGTTCGAAATCGAGCTTTGAGGATGCAAAACAGGGACTACCGCGTTAGCTTCTTCTTTCTAGCAAATTAGGCACTCCATCCCAATAAAAGCTAGGCTCTTTGCATCATTAAATCATGGTGGTTATGTCACTCAATCGTTGTGCCTTGACCGGCCTTTATGGCAGAGATTCTTAGCATTAGGTTCACTTGTCAGCTAATTAGATTGGTTACCCAAAATGCGTCGTTTCTAATTTGCTTTGCTACCTAAAAGGGCAAGTTCATCTTTAGTTTTCTTCACTCATTGCATTTGGTTTTTGCTACCAATGATCGAAGCTTTCCCAATCTCTCTTCATCTAGAGGATCGTCCTACCAAGCTGAAAGGGAGGCAGAATACTTTGTGAAGACACCTTGCAGGGTGTTGGTGATGAAGATTGTCTTAATTCTTTTCTTTTAGGCGACACTGCCTATTAGATTGCTTAGTTTGAAGAGTGATAGGAGTGGTTAGTGGCATGATGGGTCTCTTGTTATTCAACTCATCTCTATAAGAATGGTTGGCAAACAAAGAGATAGCCCCAAGCGTGCCACTCGGCTGGATCTTCCAGTGTTGTAGGGGCATTTGAACTATCAGGGGCTAACTCATTTTTCTGCCTCTGAGCAGTGATTATAGTTGCAGTCCAATGGTCAATTGGGTCCTTGTAATGGCTTAAATAGTCAGCACTTTTCTTTGGTGGTGTCCTTAGTTATAGGGGAGGCAATACTCAACCTCACCCTCAACCTCCATTAAAGAAGTGTTGTTGGGCTAGCTAGGTTGTCTAGCAAGACATACTGATTGCAGATGCTTCTAATACCACCTCATTTTTTCCCCTTGGATGCTGATCCTGAGAGGAAGTATCTAATTGAAGATATAACTTGAACAAATATTAGAGCAAAAGCTAATAAAATATCAGTTTATTTAGCCCTCACACATGAATCAAACTATTAATTTATCCCCCCCCCCCCTTGAACTTATGCATGTTCTCATGGACACGCATAATTGCTCAAGAATTTAATTAAATGATAGCCCAGTTGTGGCTTTTTTACAATTCGTCCATATGATTAGCGGGCCAAGGAATGAACTTAGAGTGCTAATGTCTGATTCCTAAACACACTAACAATTCGACTCTCCACTGAACTAGGCCCCTCGCTTGAACTCAACTCGGTATTTGTAAATTCAGTGGGTAAAAAACTTGTTTACCGTATTCAGGATCATTATACAAGCTAAATCCTAGCTTTTGAGCGTGCCACTTGTCAGCCATCTAGGCTTAGTTAGATTCCCAATGCTTCTTCCATTATAATAGGAATGCTAGTTGGATAGAAACTAGGTGACATTTGCACTATGATGGATCCTCCAAGTCTAAGGTGACTGATTGGCAACCCATTTAATGCACCTGCTTCCCTTGGGAAGGCTTCTGTTTTCCCATATGTGAGACACTTTGTTTTGAATAATTAGGCACCTCAATGATTTGTTTAAAAGCTAAACGTACCATTTTATTGGTTCTCAAGTAACCCTTCAGCCTCTGTTAGTGTCCATTTTTGGGTTTATTTAAAACCAAACACTTCAAAGTGAATAGTCACTCTTCCCGGATGATTCCCTTGAAATTTGAAAGTCCAGAGAGTTCAAACTTCATCTTCCACACTTGTTCATGTCATCACTTCAATCCAGAGGCTCAATCTCTCGTGGCATTATCTACATCGCCTTAGTTTTGACACAGCCTAACATCATGTCTCTTTATGATAAGTATGACATTCATTCTATCCCCACCCCTGAAGATAGGGCTTCATCCCCTTGAGATGGTTTCATGATTTTATACGAGGCTCACTTGAAAAGTGGGCCTCGTCTTCCCATTGTGGGGGATTTCATGGAAATAATGGGTGCGTTGTGAGTTCTAATTGCAAGATTTCATCCTAACACCATCCGTTATGTGGCTACGTTGTGCATCTTATTCAAGCATCATATGGAGGAGTTAGATACCAATGTTGTTAAGATCGTTTTTAGGTTTAACTAGGAAAATGAGTGGATCTCCATGAGCACCATATGGAATTTATAATTAGTGGAGGGAATCCTAATTTAGTGAAAAACTGGAAGAAGCAGTTCTTTATTAAGGTTCATAATAAATAGCCTCTATCTAATAGATGGGACAATATAACTCGACTTACTCTGGCCTCGTAAATGAGAAAGAGAGATTTTTTGCCAAGAAGAAAATTGACTTGATCAACTACATGTGAACAAGTGCCGTCAAACTAACAGGTTTCTAACAATCCAAGCTTTGATGGTCTTCGGGTGATATGTTGTCCTTATGGATGACACTGTTGGTAATATCCCCTTGGTCCTTTAAAGAGGAGGAAAGGGATAACCTTGAGGTCTACCTGGGTTGTTGATTGTTACTATAAAAGAGGCCATTGATGGATTGCTTTAGTCTCCTTGTCTTTTGATTGGTAGGGATGACCCTGCAGTCCGAGTGCTTACCCCTACTGAGTCCAATGCTTCTAAAGAACCCAGAGTTCCCATTGAGTCCATTCCAGAGGATTGGACCTTGATCGTCTACATCAGCATCCCTAAGCAGGGCGATGCTCATGATTCTGAGTCTTCTAGTGCTGCCAGCCCTGATACTCAGCCTGTGCCTCCTATCAGTTGTCTCCCGACTTCTCAATCTCCCGAATAAGGAATAGTTGATCCCTCATCCATCTCTTCGGCATCGGAGGATCTCATCTTTTCTAGAGAGGTTTGCTCATCCTTTTGATTCCAATTCAAGAATCATTGCACAATGATATTTGCTAACTCTCAACTTGTTGTAGTTCTTGGCCCTGCTTAACCAAGTCTGGAATAAGATCTTACACCTGGAGCAGGAAGTGTCTCACCTATCAAGGTCTTCTATTCAACATGAAGTGGTGAAGGCATTGACAGCAAGTGCAATTGCTACCAAGAGAAAGGTGGGTGAGCTGAAGAGAGAGCTGGCCCATTGAGTTAGAAGGGCCACCGATGCTGGAGACCAAATCGTAATTGTTGCTGGTAGAGAGGCTGCTGCTAAGGCCCAAGGTGTTGCCGCTGAGGTGAGGGCTTCTGAGTTAGAGAATTCTATCAGTCCAACTAAGGATAAGAAGACTGAGGCAAACAAATGAGCTACAACTGCCAAGTGCATCACTGAAGAGCCGCAGACTGAATGCATCTAAGTTGCTAGAAGGCTCCGTAGGAGTATTACCCCGGACAAGATTAGTTCCCTCCTAGACACTCGGTTTAGCAAGGGAATTAATCTTTGCAAGACCCTAGTTCCCTTGATGGCCCCTGATTTTCCACTGGGTTATCTTGATTCAAGGAATTCTATAGCCAACCTTTCCTTGGAAGTTAGCAATTTAAAGGGCGGTGCCAATTCTAAAGCCACTGTCATTGAGCCAGAAGCCTTGCCAACAAAGAACCTGTTGATCCCCCTTCCCATGGATTGAAATTTTCGTATATAGATTTTTCCTCGTGTATCTTAGTAATTTTGATGCAAAGGTTTAACAATTTTAACTATTGATCTGACCGAAAATCCTATCCGTATTAGAGTGCTAGGAGGATCATATTAACAAGTTAGTGCATGCCATTTGACACTCATCTGGTGACTAATCTATCTATCCGCATATGCACTCTATGGCCTTTTGGCCTCTGGGCATAAGAGCGTTTCAACTCATGGATCGCCAAATTGTTTGAGTGGACTTCCAACTAAGTTATCAGACTCATTGTTGGTTTATGTGGACCTTAGTCCTTGACCATGTGATTGAATGTGTGCAGCCCATGGGGGCTTATCACAACTTACGCACATGAAGCGCCCTGGAGGTTTAATAATAGAGTGATTATTATTGTAGTCAAGTCTCTTGGGACATTTACCCGCCTAAAATTTAACCTATTATGTGGGCGTTGGACTTATTAGTCTCAAGCCCCGAAGCCGTTAAGTATTTTCGGTGCGTGACCATGATGATGGCTGTATGGTATCCTTGGACCTACAACTTAGGTGACCACTTTTTGGGTCGACGCTTTTGACAGACAAAGTGTCAAAACCGATTATCTAACTCAGGGTCAACTTTGGTCTACGTGTAATACCTATCACGGTTTAAACAGACATACATGCATGCAAATTGAACTCAAATTGAGTAAAGCTCATTTTATTCATTAACTTGGAAATATTCCTAACATTATACAAGCAAACCAAAGTGATAGGCAATGCGTACCTCTATGCTCCTAGGTTTGATTTATCACTAATAATACCTTTTAAGGTGAAAGGTATTCCACGTTAGCAAGACTAGCTTGTTGGCTTGGGATCACAGTTCATACGCCTCATTCTAGAGTACTGCTAATACAAGGAATGATTCCTCCCAGAATGGAATCGTAGTTCATACGCTTCCTAGGTTTGATTTATTACTCCTAGGTTTGATTTTAAGTCGCTAGTCCAATAAGATCCCAAGGCATTTTGGAGACAGAGGTAATTACCCGGGCTTAAATGCAGCGGAGGAAGCCAATGACGCAATGTGATTAGAGCGCGCAAATTACCATTTCCACTCAGGGCAACTTAGAGGGGGAAAGCGAAGGAGCAACACAACTAGCCGACATATGATTTCCTAAAGCATCAAAGAATGGGCAACATACACGCCGAACATTCAAGTCAATGTATTTCACACTCCTCACCGATGCTCAAAAAAATGTCTTGATACAAATCTTAAACAAGAAGTCCCTAATGTGGCCAAGCTAATAAATAAATTAGAGGGAGATCAGTTAAATATTTATCTTTACTACCAATCTCCTATTCATAGTACCGAAAACTGTAGGACCCCACAAAAATAAATTAAGGCCCTGATCTAAAAAGGATGCCTCAAAAAATATCTTTGGAACCTAGGTGCCGCCCATAAGAAAGATGAAGATGGTGAAGAGCTATACTAGCAACTATGTAACCAGATGTGCTATTCTAGTCAAGAACCCAGGTGACCTTTATACGGACTAGCTGAGTTGGTGCAAGTAAAAAGGAATCATACATCTAGAGGTCACATTGGGAACACATCCTAAACGACATCCCATTGCTTAACTTTCTTAGTAGTAGATTTGTCGTTGGTTTATAGTGCTATTTTGGGCCGGTCATGTCTAAGCATATTTGGGGTGGTAACCTCCACCTTGCATCTAAAAATAAAGTTCTAGACTAAATACGGGGTTGGAGAAGTAAAAGGAGACTAGGTCATAGGGCAAAGCTGCTACTTAACCCAGATCAATGGCCCGACTCTCAATCCATCGATGAATTTGACCTCAGAGATGAATGTCTTTGTAGTAGCCAATCAGAATCCCTTTTGACCCTAAAGAACAAGGCGAAAATATTCATATTGGGTCTAATAAAAAACAAAGCATAGTAGACTTCCTGCAGAGCAACTCAAACATCTTTGCATAGATACTAGCTAACATGCCGACAATCATTACAAAGGTAATGATTCACAAACTAAGCATTATCCCTGATCATAAACCCATCCGACAAAAGAGACAAAACTATTTCGTAGAGAAATTAGTGGCCATACAGGAAGAGATGAAGATGTTAACCGATGTAGGGTTTGTCCGAGAAGTCAAATATTCGGATTTGTATCTAGCATTGCTTTGGTATAAAAAGAGTAACGGAAAATGGAGGATGTTCGTCAACTTCATAGATGTAAATAAAATATGTCCCAGAGATAGTTTCTTGCTCCTTAGGATAGATCAATTGGTTGACCCCAAGTCGGGTCATCAACTGTTAAGTTTCATAGATGCCTACTCTGGATACAACCAAATCTGGATGGGCTTACAAGATGAAGAGATGACCTCAATCATAATGGACTAAGGCACTTATTGCTACGAAATAATGTCCTTTGGTCTAAAGAACACGGGTGAGGCATATCAAGGGCTCGTCGCAAAATGTTCAAGAACCAAATTGGCTGGAACATGGAAGTGTACATCGACAATATGCTCGCTAAGAACATACGCGCTAATTACCATATCAAATATTTGGTCGAGACATTGATGTGCTCAAGGCTTACCAAATGAAGTTGAATCCAATCAAGTGCATGTTCAGGATTACATCATGCAAATTTCTAGGTTTTATTGTCTCACAGTGTGACATAAAAGCTAACCTAGAGAAAATCAAGGCTCTCATGGATATGGAATCACCTAGGTCGGTCAAAGATATCCAAAGGCTTAATGGGCAACTAACAACATTGTCGCAATTTATGGATAGACCTACTAAGAATTACCTTCCATTCTTCAAGGCCCTGAAAGGTGCTAAGATGAATGGATTCTAATGGATAGACAAGTGACAACAAACCTTCATAGATTTGAAGAAATACCCAGCGTATCCATTTCTGCTGACCTGGGCAAGAACCTGTATTTGTATTTTGCAGTATCTGACACTACATTGAGCATGGTCCTCATCGAGGAAGAGTCCAGGGTCTAAGTTAGTTATTTCATCAACAAGATCCTTATTGATTCAGAAACTAGGTATGATCAGATCAAAAAAACAGTGCTGGCCTTAGTGTTCGCCACTAAAAAACTTTTGCTCTATTTTTAGGCTCACAAGATAGTGGTCTTAACCGTCCAACCTCTAAAAGGAATTCTTCAGAAGTCAAAAATATCTAGGTGCTTAATGAAATGGTCCATCGAACTGGGTGAATTTGATATAGAGTTTCGAAGTGGACCCTCAGTAAAGGGCCAAGCTCTAGCAAACTTTATTGTCAAAACGATGACCTCAGAATTGAAGTAGCAAACCATAGAACCTTTGGGGGCTCCTCTTAGAACAATGCTGTCTCAGTGTACTCTCCATGTTGACAACACGTCGTGCTATGCAGGCAGTGGAGCAAGAGTTATTCTAACCTCTCTTGAGGATTGAGCTCAAATACTCTGTCATGTTTAGGTTCTTGGAGACCAATAATGTAGCCAAGTATGAGGCCCTCTTAACTGGCTTGAAGCTTGTCAAATAGGCCTTCGTCAAGAGTCTAATCATATACAATGACTTTGAACTGGTTATCAATCAAGGGTTGGCTAGTTTTGAAGCCAAAAACTCAGACTTATCAAATTACTAGAGCAAAGCTCGGATGCTCCCATCAGCCCTTGACAACTACGAGATAATCCATGTCTCGCATGAAGAGAATTGGAAGGCTGACTGTTTGTCTATGATGGTGACTTCAGGGAACCTGAAACAGTATACTTGAAACAATATACCCAAGATATGAGAAAAGTACTCTAGAGACCTAGCATCGAGGAGCAGGATGAGATCCTACAAGTATTTGGTGGGATGACTTGGATAAGCCCTTATCTGGAATACTTCCAATCTGGTAAGATGTCGGATAACCAGGTAGAGGCCAAGCGAGTAATGGAGACAGCCGGCTGACATATGATCATGGATGGATTGTTATACCGCAAGAGCTACTTCTTGCCACATATGTGTTGTTTGATCCCAATCGAGGCCGATTATGCACTTAGAGAAGTATATCTCGGCATTTACAGGGCAAACATGGGAGGAAATAACCTTGTCCTCAAAATAATGAGGCAATATTACTATTAGCCGATTATGAAACACGATGCCATTGAATTTGTCAAGAAGCATAATAACTACCAAATCTATGGAAGTGTCCTAAAACAGCCACCTATGGAGCTCAAGTCCCTTTAAGCTCCCTGGTCCTTTGCATAGTGAGGGTTAAATATACTAGGGTCGTTACCTATGGCATCCAAGCAGCGCAAATTCATCATTGTTGGTTTTGATTACTTTACTAAACGGGTAGAAGCCTCCTGCTAGCCAAGATCATGGAGCAGAATACCATTGAGTTCCTACGATAGAGCATCATTTGTCAGTTCAAAACTCTAGAATTTATAATCACCTATAATGGCACTCAATTCTCTGATAAAAGATTCACAAATTATTGCCAAGGCTTCGGAATCCATGTTGTCCATACTTTGGATTCATATTCCCAAACAAACGGGCAGATAAAAATAATAAACTAGACAATCATCAAAAGGTTAAAAACCAAGTTGGATAAGGCCAAAGGGGCATGTGTAAATAAACTCCGCTTGGTACTTTGGGTGCATTAGACAACACCTAAATAGACCATTCAAGAAACATCTTTCATGCTATATTTCAGAATATAGGCAATAATCCTGGCTGAGATAGGCTGGCCAAGTTATCGAGTGATGAATTTCAATCATGAGCAAAATTCTTAGTTCCTAACGAAAAATCTTGATCTCTTAGAGGAAGTTAGGAATGTGGTGCTCATTTGAATTGTAGTTACCAGCAGAGAGTGGCTGTATATTACAACTGAAAAGTAAAGGTGCAAGTATTTGAAATCTGCATTATAGCGGTTGAGAAAGCGCTTGAGGCTCTTGTTAGGAGCCTGTTTGACCCTAACAAAGTGTTTGGACTATTTTTTTTTTCCCTCTCACAGGAGGCAAAGTATTCCTAGCATGTAGAATGAAATCCTGGAGTCTCCATTTAATATTAAAGGGAAACAAAAGCATAGAGTAGCATCCCCCAAGTTTTGAAAGCCTAGCAAAGTGTGAAAATGGTCAAGATAATCCAATGAATCAACACTTCTGTCGTATTGCTTCAATGTTGGCATTTTAAATTTTTAGAGGAGGGCATTCCTCCTAATTTCAATGGTAAATGGGGTACAACTCATTTGAGCCTTATGGTTAAAAGAGTCCACTCGGAAGACTTGTTTTACTATCCTTTTTATCTTTTCTTCCACGTACAGCCCATTTGAGCCTTGTGGTTACAAGTGTCAACTTGGAAGACCTATTTCACTATCCTTTTCATCTTTTCTTCCACTTTGCCATGGAAGCTAAGGACATTATAAAGAATTTTAGAAATGATTAATCTAAATTTTCTGCATAAGTATTATAGAAATTTTATGTCTTTACATCAAATTATGATACATTGTCCATTTGATAGCTTCCAATATGCTTTTAATGCAAAGTATATATGATCTTTTGTTAAATTATATACCTTACAGAAGTTTTGGCTCACTCTTTACTTTCGTTTACTAACCCCTTCAAATGAGAGTCTCGAATATATGTAGGATTATTAGGACTGATGAATAAGCTATTATGAAAAGTTTATAATTAGAATTTATGATAATCTGATATTGTACTTACAGTTTCGAACATTAGATAATATGTTTAATGATGTATTTTAGTTGAGTTCAATTTTCGGACAGTAGTAGTTGATGTTCTAAGTTATTTAGACTATGTTCATGTTTGTAAGATGTCATGAGTTATCAGATGTGGTGATGTTCCATATGGTTTGAGATGTTGGGTTGTTGGTCAGTCCAACTATTGGATAAATAGGGTCCTTAAGTCTGTGTGGTTAGCAGATACGCCTGATACTTACTTAGCTAAAAGGGCATGCGGGGTGCTACTGCAAGTCCTCTCCTCCTGGTGAGAAAGTTGTTAGGAATCTTATGTGCAACAAAGATTCCATCTTTCAGGGGTTTCTTTACTATCTCTGAAATTTAACTGGCCTTCAAGGCTTGAGGAGGTAGGTTGGTAGTGCACATTGTGGACTATTGGCGACTAGGGCCTGATTTATGTGTTTTTTGAGGTGGCTTTTTTGCTCTTCGCCCTCTTCTTAAAAGCTAAAGCTTGTGGTGGTGCAACCTCAGGCTAACAAGGTTGTTCCCCAAAACGGTCTCATAGGGGCTTTAGCACCTGAGACATATTCTATAGCTATGGCGCCATTGCTCCTATGGCTAGCGCTGCTAATGAATGAATGCTTAATTGGCTGTCATTGTTAGGAGGGACATTGTGAGAGGAAACATCTGAAAGGATATGACTTGACTAGCTGTGAGCTCTAATATTCACCATGGTGGATTGTTTGTGGATCTTCGTGGGGTGTTCTTGTTTTGGGGGAACAATTTAACTAATTCTTTCCCATAAACGATGCTAGCAATGCATATCTTAAACTTGGATTCTGGTGAAAGAAAATCCAGAGCAGGCTCTTGAACTTTTCAACCTAAACTGCACACATCACAAATCAGAATGAGAGCTTTAGATGAAATATAATTTGTTCTCTAAGTTATCTTCCGACGCTCAAATCAATTTTCTTAACTTAACAGTTGAGTTAGGGAGAGATGGAAAGAGATAGAGAGAGAATGGAGAAATAGAGGGCTAAGCTACAAGAGTATCTTGTGGGGAGGATGTAGTGTTTCTAGAAGACAAGTTCCGAACCTCTTTGTACAGGTTAAGTGCTGCGAAACTAGGCCTTAGAGATTGTAACGATTAGCTGGTGACCAAAATGCTCTAAGGATGTAGATGATAATTTCTTCCTCTCGGATTTCAATCCCCCTCTTGTGATGAAAGAGCTAGCATTTATAGCAATGTGAGAGCTGATGATCAATCTTTCGTAGTGGGGTTACAGGTCACGGCCCAAAAGTTGGCTTGGTTGTTGATCATTCAGGTTAGCTATTACCAAGCACGTTCTGAACCATGTATCCTGATGAGCACATTTTGCATTTGATTGTGCAGATCATTCATAGTCAAGGGGTGATTGAATGAGGTACTGAATACTGGCTAATTATAGAAAATCGATAGGCCATTTGGTAAAACAACCTGATATCCTTCAACCCGCCACTATGGTTCAGCATAAACCACCTCATGGGCCAGGGTATGAACTTAAAATCTTAATCGTCTAGTAATATGCCTGGCTGGCTTGAATTGTCAGCATATCGGCTGTGCTCCAATTATTAAATGCCTTCTTAGGCCATAATCTATTCGGCTGCCTTTGAGCATGTTCAAAGTTTGTGGCAACTCC
>JAODPA010067769.1:0-10453 GCA_025585075.1 Nepenthes mirabilis | reverse complement strand
CGCTCAACCTTTTGTTGACCGTCCTCTACTTTCATCCGGTCAACCTTCCCATTGACCACCTTCTGCTGCCCGTCCGCCATCCAACAGTACTCCTGTAACCCTCAGACAGTCAACCTCTTGTTGACCGGAATTCACAGTTGGCCATCCGCCGGTCAATCTTATTTGACCGTCCACTGTTCTCCTTCAGTCAACATCCCATTGACCGGAATCAGTTCTCCAAATTTATTTTTCACAAATCCTCCGATGATAAACTAATTTGTTAGGTTACCCACAAGGGAGTGACCAGACCTAAAACTATGAGCCAAAGGTTGAGTTGGGTACTTAAGGCTTGCTCGAGTAGTGAAGAGGCATGAGCAGCGCCTAAAGTTTGCCTTAGGCGCAAATTCCAATATATGTGCACCTAATTCATACCTGACAAGCGCTCGAGCACTGATTCCAAAGGCTTGGCGTTCAAGTGGCGCTTGACGAGCGCCCAGGCGCACCTGAGGTTTATAAAATCGCATGAACACAATTTTAGGATTAGTTTCAAGGAATTTCAAAATATTTCTCTACAATGGGCGCCACATAGTGAGAGATGAGAGAAAAAGAGAGAATAGGAAGAGTTTTGGAGTTCGATTGAGATCCGATTTGAGTTCTTTTTTTCGCCAAAGTTGGGTATATCATTCTGGATGTGATTTTTGTAAACGTACTTTCATTTTATTACTCATTTTCTTTTTATATTTCTCTTATGGGTTCGAGTGTGTTGAGAGGGGATAATAGTTAATTATTCTTCACTTGAGTTAGGAGAGAAAAAATTTTATAAGGGGCTCTTGTAACCAGCATTATTTATAATGGATTTGTTCGAAATTTATCTCATAATTTTTTTTGGTTGAAAAGGATTTTTCAAGTTAAAAATTATTGTGCATTATTTGTTTCTTGCTCACAAATTTAGTGGCTGACAATTGACAGGGGGTTTGGGCTTATTCCGTTGTGCTGGGTTAGGTGTATCTGGGTATTGAATCCCAATAAAATACAACTCTAACACACGTAACAACTCACTAGTAGTCCAATGGTCATACATCATAGAAAATAATATTAAAGCAATATATCCCCATTGAGCAAATAATGAAATTCGAATATGACCTCAATAGAATACTAAACCTCATTTTCTCTCTTTTTAATCTTTTCTCTCTTTGTTTAGCGTCATTTATGTCAAAATGATCTTTGATTTTGCTTGAAAAATCGTGTAGAGCCTTTCATAACAGTACAAGCACATATACACCCGTTGTGAGCGCATCAAGCACACTCTCGTTGGCAAGTCATGCATTTACACTCTTCAAGCACTCATTAGACTTTGATCTCACTAAAAGTTGTTGAAAGCGGCCCACGTATATTCCTTAGACACACATCAGGCGACCTCCTATCCAGTTATTAGAAACAACTTTTGTTTGAACTAATCTCATGCAAATGTTATACAAAAATGCCTGATAGCTTCGAAAATGAAAAACAACACTTTCAAATGGTGTAAAACTTACAAATAAGTGATTCAAAACCCAATAAAAAAATATCCATAATTGTTTTCTCACTAACCAAACATACCGTACTTGTAAATTATTGACTTTTATGTAGATTTACTATGAGGTTACCAAACACACTGTAAACCTTAGGAATCAAACTGTTGAGTTTTGGATACTCCCTTATGAATATCTTAACAAATGAAAAGTTATCGGAAGATCGTACAAGGTGTGTGCAATGATAGGTGAAGCGGTTGAAGGGCAACTAGATTGCACAGGCCAAAGTGCAGATTGGTTGTAGAGATTGAAAGGCCAACCGATTGCAGAGACCGGAGGGCAGATTGGGGCCAAGGCCAAGGGGCGACTACATCGGAGCCTAAGCCTAGGGGTGATCAAATAAGAGCTAGGGTTGAGGGGTGACCAAGTAAATCCGAGTCTAAAAGGAGACCAGGCAGATAGGCTAAATGGTGGCAAGATATTGAACTGTAAAGTCGACCGAACTGCTTAGTCCAAGAACCGGCCGGACTGCTGATTCAAAAAACGCAAAAAATGCATTTTCTAAGGTTGTAAAAGTGCGGGAAATGCACTTTGGATTTAATGTCATTATAAAGCGCGCGAAGCGCTTTAAGGTTTGACAAACAAGAGATTTTTAAAAAACACTTGTAAAATCAGGGAGTAGAGAGCTCTACTAATGAGAGAAAAGGGAAGAGAAGAGAGAAAGGGAGAGAGAATAGGATGAAGAGGAAGGATCGAAGCTTTTAGTCACCACCAACATTTGCGTGCTGTTTCTGAGTTGCAAAAAGTACTTTATCGGTCGTGTTTTACTCTCTTATTTCTTACTCTATCTCTGGTAGGTTGGTTGTACTATATTTCGGAGGTTTGTGTAATCGATTTTACATAGTAAAATTTTTTGGAGATTGTCTCGTGGTTTTTCCCTTTGATTGAAAAGAGTTTTCGCATTAAAAAATTATTGTATATTATTATATTTTTCGTACTCATAATTTAGCAGCTGACGGCCGACGAGGGGATTTGCATTTGTTTTGCTGTGCCTGTTGTGTGTATTCGGTCCAGAATCCTTGACACAAACAATGTTGTTTTTTCTTCAAAATCTAACCTGAATTCTATTCGTATACATCTTTCCACCCCCACCATGAACTCAGATAGGGAGCAGCAGAGTTTTCTATATCTTAAAACAACAAATCATACGATGCTAATCACCCGTACATTTGAGTTCAGTTTGTCGAAGTCTTCTATCGGTTTCCCAACTCGATTGAACGCGACGCTATAGGCATAGTGACATCTGCATTCCCAACGACAAAAAAATAAAGAGTTAACATCAAAATGCTTGCAACGGACCAGGATATGCTTGCAACGGCACAATCGCTGCGGCTCTGCTCAAACGGGTCCGCTCCAATCCACCAGGAGCGCGGGTTCCCTATAGTGTCTTTCATACTCTGCTGCAGACTTTTCAGAATCAAAATTCAAAATAGGAGCCATCCTACCATTCTTTGATCCGAAAGAGTCAATCTAATAATTGTTAGGTCTGGTCACTTCCTTATAGGTAACCCAACAAACTGATTTGTTATCGGAGGATTTGTAGAGAACAATTTGTTGGCCGGAAATAGGGCGGCCTACCGTCACAAGCACAAAGAGATCGAAGAAAAGGAATGAAAAAATAATGACAATCGATATTTACGTGGAAAACCCTTATGAATCAAGGGAAAAACCATGGGACGTGAAGTCCGAAAATTTTGCACTATGTATGAGATAGAGATTACGAAAACAATAAGGCGAAAATGTTCACACACACATAGTTTGGCTTTCTTCCTCTCCTCTGTTTTCTTCTTACTCTCACACTCACACTCCGCTCTGCTCTCCTTTCTTTTCTTACGACAACTTCTCTACGCAACACCCCCAACCTACTTATTCATATATGTACACAAGAACATACAAAAGGACTTAGCAGCAGCTTGACCACCACGTCGTCATCTATAGTTGGTGCACGGTTCCCATGAAGCATGTTTAGCTCAGTAGCAGGTGGCGCATGCCTGCAGCATCAGAGGACAAACCTGTTGTCTTGAGTTTTCAAGGTTACCTAAACAGGCAGGTCAATCCACTCCCTTTCAGACACGGGAGGTGTTCTGTGTTGCCTTAATGAGATGGTCAACTTTGTTGACCGCTTTCTCAAACAGACCGGTCAACATTCTGTTGTCCTGAGAGTCCTCAGCCAAGACGGTCAACTTGATTCTTCAGCCAGTGAATGTTGACCGTATTCACAGTTGTCCTGAGAGTCCTCAGCCAAGACGGTCAACTTGATTCTTCAGCCAGTCAACTATGTTGACCGTCCATTGACCGGAACTTCTTCATGAGAGAGATTTTCAACAAACTTTCTCTCTTGATCGTGAGGAAGTTAACTCCGTTAGTCCGACTATCTTGCAACATGCCTCATTCTTCCCTTTCAGTAGAATATTTGTCATCATGTCTGCCATGTTCTCTTCCATGCGAATCTTATCCAATGACAGAAGACCTTCCTCCAGCACCTCTTACACCCAATGATATTGAATATCAATGTGTTTGGATTTGGAGTGGAATGATGAGTTCTTATATAGATGAATGACACTTTGACTGTCACAAAGTACCACATATCTTTCCTGTTTGATGCCTAACTCTTAAACGAACTCCTTCATGCATAGCATCTCCTTGCAAGCTTCTATAATTGTAATATATTCGGCTTCAATTGTGGATAGAGCTACACACTTTTGTAGCTTGGATTGTCAAAAAATTACACCGCCCGTAAATTTTACCAAGTAACCCGATGTGGATTTGCGTGTGTCAACATCTCCGATCATATCCACGTCTGAGTATCTCACCAACTGCGATTTGTCACTTCCAAGACACATGCACATCTTGGAAGTTTCCTGAATATATCTCAAGATCCATTTTACTGCGGACCCGTGCTCCTTTTTCGGATTGGACAAAAACCGGCTAACTGTCCTAACGGCACGAGTTATGTCCGGTCTGGTGCATACCAGAGTATACATCAAGCTTCCCATAGCTGATGAGTAGGGAACGCCTTTCATGTATTTCTTCTCATCATCCGTAGTCGGACATTGACGAGTGCTCAGCCTGTAGTGATTTGCCAACGGTGCACTCACGGGCTTTGATTTCTCTATGCTGAATCGTTGGAGCACTTTCTCAAGATAGTTCTCTTGAGACAACTACGACTTCCTTGCCTTCCGATCGCATAAGATTTTGACTCCCAAAATCTGTTTAGCCGATCCAAGGTCCTTCATAGAAAATGAGCGTCCAAGCTGCTCCTTCTGCTTCCTTATCCGGTCTCCGTTACGTCCGACGATCTGCATGTCGTCTACGTAAAGGAGAAGAACAACAAAATCATCGTCCGAGAATTTCTGTACAAATACACAATGGTCACCAGTTGTCCGTCGGTACCCCTAACTAGTCATGACTGACTCGAATTTCTTGTACCATTGCCTAGGAGCTTGTTTTAATCCGTACAGACTTTTTCTTAGTCAACAAACAAGTTTCTCCTTCCCTTTGGCTTTGAACCCTTCCGGTTGTTCCATGTAGATCTCCTCCTCAAGCTCACCATGGAGGAATGCAGTTCGGACGTCCATCTATTCCACCTCTAAGTCTTGGGCGGCATCCAGGCCTAGTACAACCCGGACAGAGGACATTTTTACAACTGGAGCAAAGATCTCATCAAAATCAATCACCTTTTGTTGACTGAAGCCCTTCACCACCAACTGTGCCTTGTACTTAGGCTTCTTAGTATTCTCATCCTACTTCAAGCGATAGACTCATTTGTTCTTGAGGGCCTTCTTCCCCTCAGGAAGTTTAACCAAGTCGAATGTGTGTTTTTTATGAAGGGAGCTCATCTCCTTCTTCATGGCTTCTAACCATTTCTCTTTGCTGTCGTCCTTCATTGCCTTTTCATAATCCCCAGGCTCTCCGGTATCTGTGAGTATGACATATTCATTTGGTGATAGACGGATGGACGGCCGTCTGTTGTGTGAGGACCGTCTAACAGAGACATTCTCTGCCGGTTGAGGTATAACTCCATCAATGGTGTCATCTGGAGCCATGACCTCCCCTTCATTGTCCTCAACCGTCTCCTGGCCTGGATCCTCTCCTTCCAATGATGCCGGACGGACAGCTCCAGCGCTCACTTGGTCCGTTTGCACGTCGTCACACTTGGCATATCTGTCAATGTCTTCAATCGTCTCATTCTCAATGAAAGTTACGTCCCTAGACCGGATAAGTTTTCTGGTAGCTGGATCATAGAACCGGTAGCCCAATTCATCTTTTCCCTAGCCGAGAAAGACGCACTGCATCGTCTTTGACTCCAATTTTATCCTTTCATCTCTTGGGACATGCACGAATACTTTGCATCCAAACACTCACAGATGATCATAGGACGGCTCCTTGCCCGTCCACATCTTCTCCGCCACTTCACCCATCAGAGGTTTGCTAGGCGACCTGTTGATAATGTAGGCCGTCGTCCGGAGTGCTTCTGTCCAGAACGAAGCATAAAGCTTTGCTTTGGAAAGCATGCAGCGTACTCTCTCTAAGAACGTACAATTCATCTGTTCTGCCACTCCATTCAACTGTGGAGTCTTTGGTGGTGTCCTTTGGTGCCTAATACCATGTGATCGGTAGTAGGCATCAAAAGACCCCAAGTATTCGCCATCGTTATCACTACAGACGGCCTTCAATTTCTTTCCCGTTTGACGCTCAATAAGAGTATAGAACTGCTAAAAAATACCAGGAACCTGATCCTTGGTCTTGAGTTGGTAGACCCACAGCCTTCTTGAATAGTTGTCAATGAAAGAAACAAAATATTGGGCTCCACCAAAGGACTTTTCTCTGAATGGCCTACACACGTCTGTGTGAACTAGTTCTAGGAGCTCCGCCTTTGGACCGAATGAGTCCCCATGAAATGAGACTCTCCTTTGCTTTCCAGCCAAGCAATGAGGAAACACTTTTTATCCTTCCTCCTTTGCTCCAGTGATTAAGTCTTTCCTGGCCAAGTAGGACAGTCCTTCATTACTCATGTAGCTTAGCCTTCTATGCCACAGGTCCATCGTCTCAGTGCTGATTGTGACATTCACATCTCCTGCCACTACACATGCCTTTATCACATATAGGCTGGAGGCCTTCTTTCCTCTTGCTACAATAAGAGATCCTCTTGTCAGCTTTCACTTGCCTTCACAGAAGGTATTACAATAATTTTTATCATCCAGGCGACTGGCTGAGATGACATTTAACTGAATGTCAGGGACATGACGTACGTCCTTCAATATCAACTTCGTCCTGTTATTTGTGACCTGGACGACATTTCCTCTGTCTACAATGGGAGATATTCCTTCATTCTCCATCCTTGTTACTCCAAAATCTCCTGGAGTATAGGATGTGAACAGCTGCCTTTTGGACGTGACGTGCAAGGTGGCACCGGAGTTGATCACCCAGTCGGACTCCTCGTCCGTCACATTTGTCACGTCTCCTTCACTTGTCAGTAGGAGGCCGCCTGCTGTGACTATTGAGACGGAAGACTTTTTTTCTACCCGTCCACTATCACTTTTCTCTCTTTCTGTATTTTTTTGCTTCCATTTGAAACAATACTTTTTAATGTGGCCTTTCTTGTCACAGTGGTGACATTCAAGGTTTTTATACCTTGACCTTGACTTGCTGCGGGCTTTATCTCATTGTTTCTGACCACGGCCTTTACTTCTACCCCTTAATTCAGTCATAAGTACCTCAGACGTCGATGTCCCTTGTGACTTCCTAGACTCATTCATGAGTAAGGAAACCTCATTCAACTTTAAAGTATCATTGCCAAATAATAAGGTTATAACAATATGATCAAAGGAGGCCGGTAGAGAAGCCAGCAGGACCAACGCCTTGTCCTCCTCCTTGATTTATTCGTCAAGGGCGGACATCTACGTCAATATCCAGTTAAACTCGTCCAGGTGCTTCTCGAAGCTCCCTCCTTTGGACAACCGTAAGCCATAGAACTGCTTCTTTATATGAAATCTGGTTGTAAAGGATTTAGACTTATACCGGCTCTCCAACTTCTCTCAGACGTCCGCCGGGTCAGTCAAGCCAAGCACCTCCTGGAGAGTGTTGTCCGCCAGACAGAGCTTAATGGTGTAATTTACAAGATCTCTTTTATCTTGTCATTCATCATCGGTCAAGTTCACAGGCTTCTCATCATTCTTTTTCAGTGCATTTATTTTTCCTTCACTGGTGAGAACGTTTTTCACCCTTTCTTACCAGAGAATGAAGTTACCCTACCCGTTAAACTGCTCAACGCTAAACGGCAGATTCTTCGATGATGTCGACGCCATTAGAATAAAGTTCTCAACCTTGCTCCATGATACCACTTGTTAGCCGGAAATAGGGCGGCCTACTGTCACAAGCACAAAAAGATGAAGAAAAGGAATAGAAGAATAATGACAATCGATATTTACGTGAAAAACCCTTATGAATCAATGGAAAAACCACTGGACGTTAAGTTCAAAAATTTTACACTATGTATGAGATAGAGATTACAAAAATAGTAAGGCAGAAATACTCACACACACACAGTTTGGCTTTCTTCCTCTCATCTATTTTCTTCTTACTTTCACACTTCGCTCTGCTCTCCTTTTTTTTCTTACGATAACTTCTCTACGCAACACCCCCAACCTACTTATTCATATATGTATACAAAAATATACAAAAGGACTTAGCAGCAGCTTAACCACCACGTCGTCATCCATGGTTGGTGCACGGTTCCCAAGAAGCATGTTTAGCTCAGTAGCAGGTGACGCATGCCTGCAGCATCAGAGGACAGACCTGTTGTCTTGAGTTTTCAAGATTACCTAAACAGGTAGGTCAACCCACTCCCTTTCAGACACGGCAAGTGTTCTGTGTTACCTTAATGAGACGGTCAACTTTGTTGACCGCCTTCTCAAACAGACCGGTTAACATTCTATTGACCGTCTTCACAGTTGTCCTGAGAGTCATTAGTCAAGACGGTCAACTTGATTCTTCAGCCGGTTAACTATGTTGACCGTCCGTTGACCGAAACTTCTCCATGAGAGAGATTTTCAATACAAATCCGGAGAACTGATTCCGATCAACGGGACGTTGACCGGAGGAGAATAGTAGACAGTCAATGGAGATTGACCGGCGGATGGCCAATTGTGAATTTCGGCCAACAGGAGGTTGACTGTCTGAGGGCTCCGGGAGTACTGCTTGTTGGCGGACGGGCAGCAGAAGACGGTCAATGGAAAAGTTAATTGGATGGCAGCAGAAGATGGTCAACGGAAAGTTGACCGGCTGAGTAATGGGCCTGAGAAGCCAAAGGGAAGGCCAAAATTTACCAGTTGGTATTACTTGTATGGAATCGCCCGCGGATATGACTGAGTGTACTGTAGCATTCGGAGATATGGGCTATGCACAGTGACGACCGAGGACATGGGATGTCCGAGGTCGTTGTCACTGCCTGGAGACCAAGGAACGTCGGAGAACTCTTGTGATGGCCAAATGACACAGATAGTCCGAGAACTTGATTGCAACAACGACCGAGGATGTCATGGACAGCTAGCAACAAGTTACGGACAGTTGGCTCTACAAAGCAGGTGACATACCTACGGTCTGTGTACGCAGTCTGTGCAGGTGGCACGATTGCAGAATTGGTAGGCAAAGTTGTTGGTAGGTCGCAAAGCAGGTGGCAGGCGTTTGTCCACACGTAATCTACCTATATCTTGAAGGTTTTCGGGCAGATCATTATATATATGCATGCTAGGCATGCTGTGCTCGACGTGCACAAGACGCTATGGGAGTGATAATGGGTGATAGAGAAATCACCATGAGCGAGCATCCGCCGTGGGGGTTGTGTAGCCGACTGCATGTGTGCGGGGATAAAACGGCGGTCGCTATTTCACCAACACTTGTAAAATGATAAAGCAGAGAGTACTACAGTGAGGAGAGATTGTGGAAGAAAGAGAGAGCAGTGAGTGAAATACAAAGAGTAAAGCTTTGTATTCTCGTATTCTATTATTCATTTTCGCCTCTAGGGTTTGTGTAGCCAAGATGATTACTGTATTCTGTCTCTGGGTTTTTATAACTACTTTACATAGTGGATTTATTGGTGGACTTTATATCCCGTGATTTTTTTCTTAATTAATAAGGGGTTTCTACGTAAAAAATATTATTCATCTCTTGTGTTCCTTATTCCTATTAAGTGGTGGCTGGATATGACGGGGGATTTGGGTATTCCGTTGCTACTGGATTGGGTAGATCCAAGTGTCAAACCCTAACAACAATTTGCTTCATTTTCCTATGAAAGTCAACATCAATTAACAGAAATTCTACAGGGGAAATATAAAAAAAGGGAAGAGCTTTGAAACTAATGATCTATGTACCCTGTGCACATCAATGCATGGGCGGAAGCGATCTGTGCGAATTGGTTGCAGATGAATTGGTGATGGGATTGTTCTAATTGGGATTTGGGTCTTGAAGCCATTGATTTTGGAGATGACAAGGTGGGAGATGAATTGGGGTCTGTGGTTGGAGAGACGCGGTAGCCATTTGCAAGTTGAGGATTCCAATATCAAAATGCAGGAAACATAATTGAACTGTGATAATGACCCATGGAGGAAAATCTGTCTGTCTCCAGCTAGCTCGCTCGCTCGCTCGCTCTCGTGAGATCTCCCCCGCGGGGCATTAGGTTTTGCCTCGTTTGCTCAACCTCAACGTTTTTCTAATAGGAACAGTTAATTTTTTGTACTTACATATCACGGAAAGGAGTTCCTCTAATTTCAGCGATGAAAATGGCTCCGAAGAAAATCTCCTCGGTTCACCTGAAGCCCCTCGAACCATCGAAAAAACCGCCCGCCACCTATGTCTCCACCGTTTCTCTCGCCTCCACAGTCCCATTCCAAACTTTTCCAACA
>JAODPA010067768.1:0-10454 GCA_025585075.1 Nepenthes mirabilis | reverse complement strand
GAATCATGAAACTAGGACCATGGACTTTTAGATGGGTAGTATTCTCTGGCTTGACACGTCTATCACGGTATAAACTCGAAGAATACTTGGGCCACGTATTCTGGTCGCTTGTGTGTAAGCGGGTGGTGTCCGTGTCACGCATTAGGATACTATTGTGGAAGAACGAGGACTGCCCTGGTACCCCGGGGGAATGGGGCGATATGATATGGCACGATGTGCACGACCCCCCGGAGGGTCGTTAAAGATAATCCCTCACGGCCTTAGATCATGTGGAGTATCATGATCCTTTTCTCGTTCTCTCTCATCGTTTGCTAGTACGACCTACTAGCCCTGGTCCGCAAATATTAACGTAACTTGCTAAAGTATGTTCAAATGGTAACTAAAGGTTCCAAAACATGATGAATGGAAAATCGGTACTTCTAAATGGGTTTCCTTGTATTGAATGCATGTCTCCCCTTCTTCTTCCTTTACATATCTTTACTGTTTGACAGTGATGTATGTTTACGCTTGTTGGGCTTTTAGCTCACGCTTACTATCTCTCCTTTCAGATAAAAAGGCTATAATGCTCGACAAGGCTAAGTGAGCTGTAAGAGCGAGATAGGCAACCTGATCTCTTATACAGAGCTTGAAGACTTAGATTAATTACTCAAAGAACAGGGGATGGTATCTCAAGAATTCCAAAGGTATATTATGTGTATGTGGATGAATAGTTTAGTTTCTTGTATATTATGATTTCATGCTTCCACAAGCTACTTATTGAGGTTATTATTTGGGTATCCTCTAGTAGGCATCCTTTCCGAGCCGGCATTGTACCTAAGTTATGACGTCGGTGCCACCGGAGATGTTGTGGTGGCTATATGATCCTGTGGTTTATTGATATATATATATATTATAGATTATTGTATAGGATTAATTACAGGTGTTTGTATCCAATTTACAAATAAAAATCTGCCCAACTTTCTATAGAGTTTAGAATATCACCTATGGGCATTAAGTGGATGTAACTATTGACGGAGGGTTATTTAAGAAAATAACCTGATCCGTCATAGTCGTCATTTGAGTTGACCATCCAACAGCCTATTTGTGTCTTCTTTGACCGTGGGTCAGCCCATACCATAGTATACTTATTATTAGCCCCCATGCCGGTGGCCAAAATTCTGGCCTCCAGCATGTTAGTGATGGGATGCCCCTCACTGCCCTTTATTGTTTGAAGATCCCGGAGGATTCTATAAAAGGCGGAGAGAAAAGTTAACAGGATCTGTTGGCCGTCTTTGATCTGTTTCGGAGAAGAAAGTTGACCGGAGCTGTTGACGTTCTTTGATCAGTTTCGGGGAAGAAAGTTATCCGGAATTGTTGACCGTCTTTGGTCAGTTCCGAAGAAGAAAGTTGACCGGAGTTATTGATCATCTTTAGCCAGAATTCGGAGAACTTTTTGTGAGCCCTAATTGACAAGTGGCCATTAGCCAGCTTGTCAGGCCAAAAGTAGACACGCATCTTCTCTCGGTTGGGTCGATATCCAAGCTATTAATGCGTCAGAGGATTTGCTTTTTAAAAGGCCGATTAGGGAGGCGACACGTGGCAAGAATGATGGTGTCCTTTCTGAGGAGGTTTAAGGCGTTTCACACATTGCCGTTATTCTCTCGCACCTCCTTTGCCTTCTTCGTCTTCAACCTTCTCTCGTTCCCCAAAGAAACCCTAGCTTCTCTGTTAGCCATGGCCTCAACCTCCGTCGCTGACATTTCCTCTATTCTTCGAGAGGGTGATTTGAAGGCGTTGTGTGTCGAGTTCAATATTCCCAAGGATATTGCGTGGAAGGTCCCGGGTAAGGACGATAGGCCCTTCTTTCCACCAGCAGGGCACGTGATGATATACGAGGCCCACCCGAGGAGCGGTCTTCGTCTTCCCCTGCCGGATGACTTACAGTCGATCCTGCAAGCCCTACGAGTCCCTATTGCCCAGCTTCATGCCAACGCAGTACAGTACATTTACACTATCTGTATTTTTCTTCGCAAACATTCTAAGAGGTTGACGATGTCCATGGGGAAGGGACTCTTTAAAATAAATCAGGGAGGTGAATGGATTTCCCTTGTCATCTGTCCTGGCCTTAAGATAAATATGGCCATTTATAATTCACTTAAGAACTAGAAGAACCGATTCTTTTTTGTAAGTGTGGCAGAGACCTGGCCTCTTGCGAAAGATTGGGGTTAGGTGCTAGATGTGTACACTGGGACGCCGTCTGTGGCGGAGACGACATCCATAGAGTGGTTGACCAAATTGGTCAAAGACCACATTTCTGACTTCAGAAGGGATTTCTTGGTCTCTAGGGTAGAGGCCAAGAAGGTGAACTAGGGACCGCCTTCCTCGATTCAAAAGCTCAGGCCGCAGCCGATGATGGTGCGGCCGGGGGACTCCAGGGGCCTGTTTATCTGCTCCCGCCTCACAGACGATGACTTTATCGGTCCGCGGCCCAAAAGGATGGTGTTGAAGACGCCTTTCTCGTCGTCTTCGGGGCTCGATTACATTGCCGTCAGGATCTACAGCAGCCCCGACAGTACCATTGGAATGGAAAAATCTTTTGAAGACTTGCCGAAGACCAGGGGAGAAAGTGTTATCTTGGCACAGCTCGCACCGCAAGCGGTTCCTCAAGCGGTGCAAACGGAGACCTTTACGGAGCCAGCATGTGAGCTGCCAGCGGAGGCGTAGAAGCCATCTGTTGGCTCTCCAGTTATGTAGACACTTGGAATGGAAAAATCTTTTGAAGACTTGCTGGAGGCCAAGGGAGAAAGTGTTATCTTGGCGCAGCTCGCGCCGCAAGCGATTCCTCAAGTGGTGCAAACGGAGACCTTTACGGAGCCAGCTTGTGAGCCGCCAGCGGAGGCGCAGGAGCCATCTGTTAGCTCTCCAGTTATATAGACGCTTGTTGAGGAGCTAGTGGTGGATCTGGATCCTCTGGCAGCTGCTGCGGAGGCCGTAGCCGGGGAGCCTGCAGTCGCTGTGGATGATGCTGATGAGGGGCTCTTAGATGAGATTCTGGGGGAGGCTACTGCTAGCTCCACTTGCGAGGGCGTCGTTTTGGCCCACCGCCGCTTGAGCCAGGTCTGGAGACCAGGCCTGAGAGGCCCACGAGGAGAGTCTTGGAGGTATAATTCTTCGCAATGCCTTCTGCATACTTTCTCCTTTCAGGATTTGTATCTTATTTTTCGTTTGTCTTTTGTGCAGAAGTCGAAGGTGGTTGCTGCCATCATTAAGGTGATGGACCAGCGAGACCGAGTGATTTCCGATAGGGAGACGGAGATCGCTTGGCTAGATGCTAAGTTGGCGGCATCGGGGACGGAGCACCGTGAGGAAACTGCTGCCCTTGAGACTATTTTGGCGAGTGTTGAAGCAAAGAATGCAAATTTAAAGGCTGAGGTTGCCCGTTTGAAGGAAGAAAATGAACGAGCCAAAGCGCGCATTGATCAACTTGTTGGGCAGATGGCAACCTTGGAGAATGACTTGAGTCTCCGCATCCACCCCCATGAGGTTGAGGGTATGATGGTTGCGCGACTGTTAGAAGGGGTCAACATCAGTCGGCATATTGTGTGGTTGGTCGATTCGACTTTCCCATTGATCTCATCAATTTATCTAACAGGTCGGTGCAGCGTAGAGACAACCTTGTAGGGGAGCCTTGTGATAGCCAAAGGCCTCCGCCGCCCTCGTAGCCTTTGTGATTGTACATTTTTGGACCTCCCTTTGTATTTTTATACATTTGATGTACTTTGTAATATGTTTGGAAGCAATAAAATAAAAATTTTTTTAACTTCGTGTCCATCTCTCTTTACTGCCATTGTGTTTGCATATCCGTTGTTCTGGACGGCCAACTCAGTTGGCTGGCGGCCATTGTAGTGCTGCCAAAGGAGTGAGATTCTTAGGCTCTTCGTAGGTGGCTATGTTAATCAGTCCAACAGTGGTGACTTATGAGTCAAGCTTGGTGGCGTTACCTAATTGTTGACTTGGGGCGGCCAGTGTTGGAGAACGATTCTTCTCCCTTCGATCATTGTTGACTGATCATGCTATCTCCTCGTAGAAGAAGTCGCTGCGTGTGCTGTACAAGCCCCCTAAGATTTTGACCGCTAACGTGATGACCAAGGTTTAGATTCGGTCGCATATGGGCCGCCTAGATGACCAGAGTTTAGTTTCAACCTCTCACGGGCTGCCTGGATGACCAGGGTTTAAGTTCGACCTCTCACGGGCCACTTGGATGACCAGGGTTTAAGTTCGACCTCTTACGGGCCACCTGGATGACCAGAGTTTGGTGACGAGAGGGTGAAGACCCCCCGACTTAGGAGCAGCCTAGGTCGTTTTGAACCTACAATGAAAAACCACATACATATATATATGTACACGCAGCATGCTAAGGAAACACTCATTTTACTTAGTCAAGTCATGCACACAAATGCAAGTCATATGCAGTTTGCAGGGCACGTACCTGGGTCCATACTGGTAGTAGCGTTTGAGGTGGATTGCATTTCATGTCTGCGGGACCAACTTTTTGTCCTTATTTCGGAGTTTGTATGCTCCGTTTCATAGGATGGCGGAGACTAGGAAAGGCCCTTCCAAATTGGAGGAGAGCTTGTTCCGGCCGGCCACCTTTCCCATAGCCTTGATGCTCTACAAGATCAAGTCACCAACATCGAACTGCCTCACTTTCACCTTCTTATTGTAGTAGCGGGCGACTCGATACTGGTAGGCTACGGTCCGTATTCTAGCAGCCTTGCGGGCTTCCTTTAGCAAATCTAGGTGTTCGCTGATCCTTTGGGAGTTAACCTGCAGGTCAAAGAATTCCACCCTTAGATTTGGAAGCCCGATTTCGATTGAGAGTACGGTTTTAGTCCCCTAGTAGAGGCTGAAAGGCATCCAGCGCGTTGGTTCCTTCGGAGTCATTCGGTAAGACCAAAGGACTGAGGCGAGCTCATCCACCCAAGAGCCCCCTGCATCCTCCAGCTTGGTCTTGAGCCCGTGGAATAGCGTCCTGTTCGTGATCTCCACCTGTCCGTTTGTCTGAGGATACGCAACCGAAGAGTGGACTAGCCGAATGCCAATGCTGGTGCAATACTTGGTGAAGTGTTTTCTTGAGAATTAGGTTCCGTTGTCAGTCATAATGACCTCTAGAACACCAAACCTGCTAACAATGTTATGGCGGACGAACTTGAGTGCATTGTATTCGGTGATCTTGGCCAGCGGGACGGCCTCGACCCACTTCGTGAAGTTATCGATACTGGCTATTATGAACTTTCTCTACCCAGTGGCAACGGAAAACTAGCTAAGGATGTCAAGCCCCCATTGTGCGAAGAGCCAAGGCGCCTGAAGGGATTTCAGTTCTACAGACGGCTGGTGATGAAGGTTTTCGTGAAGTTGGCAGCTTTCACACTTTTTTAAGAACTCGAGTGCGTCCTTTTTCATCGAGGGCCAATAGTAGCCCTGCCGCATGATTTTGAACGCTAAATTCTTGCCGTCCACGTGCGACCCACAAATTCCAAGGTGCACTTCGCTCAATACATAGTCCACCTCTTTCGGGGTTAGGCAACGGAGGTACGGAGTAGAGTAGCCGCGGTGATACAGCCGCCAATCGACTATTGTGTACCAATCGGCAGTTCTCTTTATTCGCCTGGCTTCTTCTGCTTCATGCGGCAGCGTTCCATCCGCTAGAAATCTCCAGTAAGGTATCATCCAATTCTCGGTTTCGTAGACTTTCATTGCCTCCTGCACCTCTATGCTGGGTGCGCTTAGGATCTCCTTTGTGTTCCTCAAGTACTGTTCCAGATTTTCTGCCACTGTTGCTTTCGCCAGCTAATCGCCCTTCCAGTTTTCAGTTCTGAGAACATGAGTCAAGGTCAGACTTTCGAAGTTGCAGACCGCCTCCTTTACTCTGGCCAAGTGCGGGTTATTCGTCTCGAAGTTTCCATTGACTTGGTTGACGACCAGCTCGGAGTCGCTAAAGACGGCCAGTCTTTTGGCTGAGCATTATTTTGCTAATCTTAACCCTGCCAGCAGGACTTCATATTCTACGACATTGTTGGTTGTTGGGAAGTCAAGTTTGAGAGAGTATTTCATCTCAAACCCGACAGGGGTCAGGGGTCGTGGGGACCACCCCTGCCCCGCTGCCTGAGTTGATGGATAACCTGTCTACGTGGAGCATCTATTTTGGAGCCCCTAGGCGCCGCTCTTCGTTTCCCGTGGGCTGTTCTTCGAGGATCGGGGTTGTGGTTTCTACAATAAAATCCGCCAGAGCCTGCGCTTTTATGGCAAGCCTGGGCCTGAACTCAATGTCAAACTCACTCAACTCGATAGCCCACTTTACCAACCGTTCAAAAACGTCGGGCTTCTGGAGTATGCTCTTTAAAGGTTGGTCGATGAGGACTATAATGCGATGTGCCTGAAAGTAGAGCCTCAGCTTTCGTGCAGAAAATATCAGGGCTAAGGCCAGTTTTTCTATTCACGAGTAGCGCGTCTTTGGGCCGGTCAACGTTTTGCTTTGCTCGTGTAGTAGACCGGCTGTTGGGCTTCAGTCCCTTGGCTTACGAGGACAGAGCTGAGAGATGTCTCTGACACCGCCAAGTAGAGGTATAGCACCTCGCAGACCTTGGGCTATATTAATAAAGGCGGGCTAGCCAGGTACCGCTTCAGCTCATCGAAAGTTGTCTGGCAGTCCGGCGTCCATTGGAAGCCGTTTGATTTCGTTCCCCTTAGCGCCCTAAAGAATGAATGATACTTGTCGCCATACTTCACTAGAAAGCGGGACAAGGCCGCCAATCGCCCAGTTAGTCGCTAGGCCTCTTTTACGCTTCGTAGGGGAGTTATGTCCGCAAGGGTCTTGATCTTCTCTAGGTTTGCTTTGATCACTCGTTGGGAAACGATGAAACACAGGAATTTTTCGGAGGCCACCCCGAAGACACACTTGGTCGGGTTCAGCTTCATTTGGTACTCGCGGAGCACTGCGAAGGACTCCGCCAGATCGTTGATGTGGTCACCCGTAACTCAACTCTTGACGAGCATGTCGTCAATATAGACTTCCATGTTACGACCGATCTGTTTTTCAAACATTTTATTCACCAGCCGCTGGTAGGTGGCACTCGCATTCTTCAGCCCAAAGGGTATTATTTTATAGTAATAGGGCCCCTGGTTTATCATAAATGAGGTGTGTTTTTCGTCCTTCGGACTCATTTGGATCTGGTTGTAGCCTGAGTAGGCGTCCATGAAACTTAAGAGCTCATGTCCAAATGTCGAGTCCACCAGCAAATTGATACTGGGTAAAGGAAAGCTGTCTTTTGGGCAAGCTTTGTTAATGTCGGTAAGATCGACACACATTCTCCACTTTCTGTTGCTTTTCTTTACCAAGACGACATTGGAAAGCCAATCAGGGTATTGAACCTCCCTGATGAACCCAGCCTCCAACAGTTTCTTTACCTTTTCTCGGATGGCGATCAGTTTTTTCATGGAGTCAAGGCCCAGCTTGTGGACCATTATCCGATCAGGAATCCCAGGCATGTCGGCCGGAGTCCATGCGAAGATGTCGGTGTTCTGCTGTAGGAACAAGATCAGTTCTTTGCATAGCGTGCCTGTGAGTGAGCCGCCGATTCGTACGCACCTTTCTGGATCGTCCAGATTTAGTGGGACTAAGTCGGTTGCCTCACCAGACTGTGCTTGTTACAAAGTTACCTCGTCTCGATGATCAAGTTCTCCTATCGTTTTGGCATTGTCGTTAGGAGCGATTTGGGACATATAATATGTCTGCCCGATGACTTGGTCATCCAACACTTCGCCTACACTGTATGGCGTCGAAAATTTTATTTTAAGGTGCGGTATTAAAGTGACGGCCCCGAATGCTGTTAGACTTGGCCAGCCTAGTATTGCGTTGTACACGGAGGGCAAGTCGACTACCAAGAAGGTGAGTATACGACTTGCGGTCCTTGGGTACGTTCTTAGGGGACTTCAAGTCTAATCGTCCCTTGAACGGGCACTGGTTCATTATCAAGGCCATACAATGGCCCTTCAGCAGATCTTAGTTGATTCTTTTTCAAGCCAAGTTTAAAGAACGTATTGAGGTAAAGTAAATCATGTGAACTTCCATTGTCAATAAATACACATTTCATCTGGTAGTCAACACTACTGTCGAAAACGATGGCTGATACAACGAGGGGGTCTACATGGGGGGAAACTACATGCATTAAGTCATCATCACTAAAACTAATGACATTGCCAGTAGTGCGCTACTTCTTCCTCCCTGCATGCTGATCCTTGTTATCCGTCGGAGTCTTTACTGGTCGGGTGGTGATTATATTAACCACTGCTGCTGTGACCTGGTTTCGTGGAGGTGAGGCTCTTGATCCTTCCTCGCCCGTGTTGCCAGGGCTTTGACCGGGGCTCTTGACGAATCTGGTGAGGTGGCCCCTCCTGATGAGCTCCTCAACCTCATTTTGAAGAGTCCTACAGTCCTCCATGGAGTGCCTAGGAGATCGGTGGAAATCACAATACTTGACCGAATTTCCTCCCTCCGCCTTCTTAAGTTATTTCGGCCACTTAAGGAACTTCTCCCCAGAGATTTGCACGTAGACGTTCGAGCATGTGATGACTCGAACACAAAATATTAAATATAGCTCGGACCGCTCACGCAAAAACCTCAAAACTTAAAATCATTTATAATATTCCATAATAACAATACAATTAAATTAAACTACTATCAAATTCATCAATATATTATAAAATCATCCTGAAATAACAACTGCTAAGAATCATGGGTCACAGCCCGAATGAAAACTACTCAATTTCTGTCAATAACACATCCAGTTTGTGTCCTGCTAATAAATAATGTCTAACATCCACAAATCGATTTACTTGAAAGTCCTGCAGCAAAAGTATGATCCCACGGTCTGTACTATGCAATCAGCTCAATCTGGAACCAAGAAAATACAATGGTGAGCCAAAGCCCAACATGTGATAATAATCAAATGCGCTAATAACAATAACAATTTCGGATATCAAACTATTAAAATCTCAGTATAAATCTAACCATCTTCTGTATCCGAGAAGAATTACAATACGTCGTAATATATGACTCTAAGTAAAATAGGTCACACTTGACCCACACATCTCAAAGATAATAAGAGTACCAATAAACTAGCGAATATCCCTCAGAATTTGACATCAAAAGATATGCAGGGATTTCCTGGTCCGAATGTCAGCGTGAACGACCTGAACATCAATATCGATAACAACATGGATTCCACCAAATCCGAATAATATAAAATTCGATCCATGGATTCTACAAAATATAACTCGTGGATTCAACTGAATCCCAAACTCACGGGTTATCAATAATGATGAAACATCACATTGAATCTCCTTGGAACTTATTCTGTCATAGTGATCCAAAGGCCGCGTATTTACGCCCCTGACGGCTGGGTAAGTGCAAGGAGGTTATCCATGGTATCCAATTACCCCTACAATCCTCCCAGAGGCTGTACCCGTAGTCTGCCGATACCACCTCCGATATCCCTCGCCAATGATATCTCAGATATCATTCTCTATGATGGTAACTAGGTTATAAGCATCTTTTTTGACTCACTGTACGAAATATTAAGAATTTGATTATCAACTCAATTTTGAGGCCACCACTGTAAGGATAATAAGAATCTCCTTGGATCTTATTCTGCCACCGTAAACCAAAGGTCACGTATTTACGCTCCCAACGACTGGGTAAGTACAACGACGTTATCCATGGTATCCAACCACCCCTACAGTCCTCCCAAAGGCTGTACTCGTAGCATGTCGATACCATCCGTGATACCCCTTGTCAAATGATATCCCTGATATCATCTCTTATGATGGTCACGTGGCTATAAGCATCCCTCCACGATAAACATACCTCATTATCATCATGATACGAAAATCAATATCGGATAAGTATAGACCACACTAAGGTGTCGTAGCCTCCTATTTGACTAGATACCTTAGGGCTTTTATACACTTTCCTTTACCTTGTTCGTAGGAAACCAACAATCTAAATACTCACACAATTGAGTATAACACAAAGAAAGTTTTGTAACATCAATAATAGGAACGTCATTCGGTACTGACTAGACCGTACTCACATAATCAAATCCAACACAAATGTATATATCTCAGGATGTTCAAAGGGAATACATGGATCGAGATATGATCGGCTCAATTAATTCACTATTTTTCCATTTTATTTCGAAGCGATGCCTACGACTAAGGTCAACGATATTTTTATTTCAATTTCCATCCCCAATTAATTTTGTAAGGTTCTGACAATTAATTGGTAATATCTATTTCTTCATACAATCGGTATCACTCCACACACCAGCCAATATACATTTATACATACAACATATACAAAAACTGTAAATATCCTCGATATTCTTTATCATCTTTATTCCATGCATACACATATG